>LGRX02034167.1:14026-109317 GCA_001247695.2 Cymbomonas tetramitiformis
CGAGCGCGCAGTGAGGGGGGTAGCTGTCGTCGAGCGCGCAGTGATGGGGGTGGCGGCTGCCCAGCGTGCAGAAAGCTGAACAAGAAAATAATATTGCACGGGGAGTGGGACAAGGAAAACAAGTTTTAAAGAGAGCGGGTCTAGCGATCCCGTCTATACAGCAAAAAGATACTTGATGGCATACCTGAGCCAGCCTCGCTGCCAGCTTAGCTCGTGCGTCAGCCTGTGCCATGGCAGTGGCGCCCCCGCACACTTCGACTTACCACCACCAGCACCCACACAGCCTGTGCCATGGCAGTGACGCTGCCGTACACTTCGACTTACCACCACCAGCACCCACACAGCCTGTGCCATGGCAGTGACGCTGCCGTACACTTCGACTTACCACCACCAGCACTGACAGAGCGAGCACCTGTATCCCCATAGTTTTAGGGGCCCTCAGCCAGTTTCGGCTCTGACAAGTAAGTGGGTCTACAGAAGGCAGGCTGGTAGACCAGAGGGGAGAGGGGAGGGCCGCCGCCTTCCTGGTGAGCTGGCTGTGGCCCATCCACTCAGAGGGGAGGGCCGCCGCCTTCCTGGTGAGCTGGCTGTGGCCCATCCACTCAGAGGGGAGGGCCGCCGCCTTCCTGGTGAGCTGGCTGTGGCCCATCCACTCAGAGGGGAGGGCCGCTGCCTTCCTGGTGAGCTGGCTGTGGCCCATCCACTCAGATGGGAGGGCCGCCGCCTTCCTGGTGAGCTGGCTGTGGCCCATCCACTCAAAATTCAAAAAAAAACCTTGTCCCTTGAAATCAGCTGGTGCACGCATAAGGAGGCCGTGTCCAATGTCATTAACCGCACTTGACGCATATGGGGGATGCGTGCGGAATACGCGTTAGGTAGCACAGTGATGAAGATTACGGAACCAACCTGTTGAGCGCAGGGGATGGGACGGCAAAGCCTCGACGTTCCGGCACCGGAATAGGGCAGTGCGGCAGCACTGTGCTCGA
This sequence comes from Cymbomonas tetramitiformis, assembly GCA_001247695.2. Taxonomy (NCBI): domain Eukaryota; kingdom Viridiplantae; phylum Chlorophyta; class Pyramimonadophyceae; order Pyramimonadales; family Pyramimonadaceae; genus Cymbomonas; species Cymbomonas tetramitiformis. The sequence goes on from LGRX02034167.1 coordinate 15,013, forward strand.
AAGGGAGACCCGGGCGTGGACACAGGGCACTTGCCTGGTTGGCGTGTACGTGGCGTGCATTGGACCCTCCGCCGTTCAGGTTCGTCATGGTTGTTGCCACGGAGTGATGAGTGTGCCGCTGCTCCTCCAGCTGCCCCAGTCACATCAACCAACCTCGTACCCTCAAGTTTCTCAAACTAATCATCTCGAATCGTAATTCGTTCGCTGTCACCGAGGAAACATCTGCAGTTGTGAACTTCATAAAATCCAAGAGGAACGAAAATGCGCTCGTCCTACTCTCCCTCGCAGCGCCACCTGTGACCAAAAGACTCCTATATCTCTCCAACACCGCCCACCGCCTGTTGTGCTCGTAGCGCCGGCTGTGTGACCCAAAGTATCTAAGAGATCTGCCGCCTACAAACTGTGCTCGCAGCGTCGAAGAGGCAGCGGCCCCCGCGTCTCTCCCTCCGATAGTACGCGTCTGTCTGCTCCACACTGCGACCCGCGTTCGAAAGAGCTTGGTAGCTTCCTGCGAGTCCCACAAATCCGCTGCCAAGAAAGCTGTGAGCGCCGCGGTCCTTCTGAGTTGTTGCGTGCTGCGGGCGGTCCAGCGCCGTGTGCCAGGCGCACTAATAGATTTGGCGGCACAACGGCAGCGACCAAGAGAAACAGGAGAGAAGGGCGTTTGCCCTGAGTGTGAGCTCTTTAGCGTGACTTTCGCCCTGAAGGAGCATCTGCTCGGCTTTGGCCTTGTTCTTGGCCGTCGCAATCCTCAGATCCTCCACCTGCTTCTGGATTTCTCGCAGGGACTGCAGTTTGTTCCTCATCAGCGCCATCACCTGAGGTAGCTCGTAACCGAAACCCTCACGAATGAACGTATGCAATTTCTATGTAACTACTCGCTTCACTGGGCACAAATAGCCTGCATTCCGTTAGGTTGCCTGCCTGCCGCTCAGCTGAAGGGTGATGTGGGTAAGAATGTCAAGTCTTTGGCGCCTAAAGACTTTCGCAGAGATATGAGCATCGAACTATGCTGAATGCCGTAAGTACGAATAAAAACTCGAACTGGAGCCGAATGTTCACCCTTCGCGTCACAGAAGCCATATCAGGTGCAGCGAGAGTTGTGCGAAGGGTACGAGTCGCTTGCTTCTTTATCGACGACGACACATTATCTCTTGGTGGCGAGATAATCCATACGCGAGGTAAGCCTACCTCAGGCGCTGAATTATCCATATTGGAGGAGGGAGTTGATATCACACTTCCAGAATAGAAGCGCGACGAGTTAATCGTTCACGTGCTGCAAAATCTCGCCCTTATGCTTCGCCCATCTTGCAGCTGAGTGATCGGAATCCCTCAACGCCAAGCGGTATGGCGTTCAGTATTATTATTACTTTGGAGCTCAGCGAGCGTCAGGCGAGTGCTGTTAACGAGCAAAACCAACCGAACGGAACAGAGTCTGCTCATCTGCTTTCCCTTCACGTTTCAGCGATGAGGTGTCCAAGGATGCGCTTTGGATTTTTGGCGTTGGCGGTGGCGTGGCGCGCAGTTTTTGTCAGCGTGGTGGCGCGCCACGGCGCTGGCGTGGCGCCTGAATCTTTGGGGTGCTGCCAACGCTGGCGTGGCGCCTGGATTAAATTGGGGCGCCAGCGCGCCGGCGCCCTTGGCGAGATAGAGGGGTCGTGGGGAGAGTTTGGAGGGAGGGGCAGTTTGCAGGTCCCCCCCCGTCCGTAATCGACAGCCTTCTACCCTGAAAATGCCTTCGTTGATGTCTCGTGGGGCGTGACATGGCGTGACAAGCGAAGGGTGGCCCGTGGCGGTGGCGTGCGTGGGGCTGGCGTGGCGAACGAGCCCGCTGGCCGAGCGCCTCGATTACGATGGAGCGATGGCGCGCCGTGGCGGCAACGCGGCGCGTGCATTTTTCCTGGCCCGCAAGCGCTGGCGGGGCGTGTAAGCTCTCAAAATGGATCAGGCGCGCCAGATATGGCGCGCCGGCGCGTCCAAAGCGCATCCTTGTGAGTGTCACAATGATACTGTTTCATGCGGATTCCCCGCAAATGGGATGACCATGACCGCCCAATCGTCTTGTCCGATCCGCTCCCGTTGGGTAGGAATGGCGAGAAAAAGAGCGGAAAGTGCTGGAATCTGTATAGGCAGCCCTGACAGGCAGGCCCCTATGACAGACCCCTAGGACCAACACTGGACTGCTGACTGATCTATAGGTTCGTGCTGTGACACACGCTGTGTCACAGGTAGGCTAGTTTCCGAGACCGTTGCGAGACCGTTCCGGGTATATCTAGCTTAGGGTTTATTTATCTTATGAGAGTTTATCCACACAGTTCGGGACCCTCTGATATCTAGTGAACTAGGATATTCCGGTAGGTCGTGGCCCCATCCACGCTTTATTCCACTTGCTAGTTTGGCCATGATTGGCTAAACGGCCGCTCGGAGAGGTGGTGCGCGTTTGCGCGTTTGGGTATTAGTGGGGATTATGAGATGAGCAGCTTGCGGTGAGCGGCTTTGGGCCGCGGCTATGGGGTGCCGGCTTGGATTGGGTTTCGTCGTCGCAATGTCCGTTCACGGTTTTCTGCACGCTCTGATCCCGCCTGCTACCGTATTTTGGGCTGGTGACCTTGGCACCTTTGACTTCGACGACATCTTCCTTTGCCCCTTGCTTGCATGGCTACACCGTGGTAGCATAATGATTCGGGAATAGAAAACTCCAAAATGGGGAATAGAAATGTCAATCTGTTTTTGGGGAATAGGTTTGTGACACATGCATATGCGTCTAAAATTTTGCGTTCAAATTTTTAATAAAGCGTTAAAAATTTCCCCCCACCCATCTGTTCACTTTCGTTTTGCAAACATGAGGAAGCCTCCGAAAAAGTACACTAGGGTGTGCCTTTCTTGCGATAATGGCGGGCGTCGTTGTACTAGACATGCCACGCGTGTTCACCGCACAAAGGAACACCCTTTCTTCCACTTAACCGCCTTAAACGGCACAGGGCTTGATACCTATGTCGAGAATTGTGGCTTTCGATTCAAGCATACAGAGTCGGTAAAGGTATGGGAAAGTCAAGATAGGGACCGTACCCCTATTTGGGACTTTCAAAACGATTATGTGTATATAGAACACACGGAGGGTATGCCTTGGGGCAAGCTTGTTCCAAGTCGAGGGAACTTCAACTACCTACCTTGCCAACGACACTTGCTTACGGGCTCGTTTCCTCCATTTCATTACAATAACGTCGTCGCGAACTGGCAAATGCAAGACATTATGCAGCCGTTCCTAAACGTGCTTATGTCGAAGCGTGCGTTCAACGCTCAGTCCCTATCCCGAGCTTTGTATTGGTTTTACTTGCTTGCATGCCGTGAGCATCGCAGTGCGCACTATTGTTGTGCGGGCTCGCAAATTACTATCCGGCAGAAAGGTACTACACTATGCAAGCTTTGCAACTCTTGCGCTACTATGATCTTAGCGCATGACAAGTTTGCCGCTCTTCGGTGTGAATGGTGTTCTATTAATACGGATACAGGAGTGAGTTCAACTAAGTTTTGTCGGGTAGACTGTGGAGAGGGCTTGAGCCCGGAATACTTTGAAGACAACTTCTCCCCACGGATACTAGTTCTTTAGATATAGGTAGGCGGCCAAAATATAGGATCTTCCTTCTTCTGTGTACGATCGTACATTTTGTAGAAGGTTACACAATAGCGCACTCCTATGAAGCCCGCAGAATTGATCCTATGCTTGCACCTTGCGTCCGATTTAAACACTTTATGCGTGTCAAAAAAACACTTCACTTCGTCGTTGTACGGCGACTCTACCTCGTAAACGGCATTTTCAAACCTCCCTAGGAATATGTTGTATTGGTGCGACACGTCGTGCTTGTCTGTGTGCCTACCAACCTCGCACATGTCGCTCATCATGCACGATACGTACAAACACCAATCCCCGTGGACGCCGTGGTAATTCGCATCAATACACTTCAATAGTTCCCCAACTAGCATAAAGATCTCCTTCTTCCAATATGGGTTGCTCTTCGAAACTAGAGGGTCGTCTAGATATACGCCTCTGTTCTTGAAAAAAGGATGCTTCAAGCTAAACGCAGACGTCCCGTCCTTCTTCTTGGCGAATCCCCACTGTTGCGCAGTTCTCCCCATGTTGAACCACCAACCAAGATTCCAACCCACCTTCGGAGCCGCGCCTTCTTCTTCATCGCGGTCGTCCTTTTTGTCGCGCCTCTCGATGCGCTTGCACGTTTCAGCATGCAACACGGATTCTAGCTCTCCGCACAACGCTTTGAACCTAGGCGAGTCGCTAATTGGAAGTCGCTTGCGCCTGTTTCCGCGATTCCCACAATATTATCCCTCTAGTCAAGAAAGAGGCCACGGTAAAAGCTTCACCATCATACATATAAGGTGCGTTCCCCTTGCTTTCCATTCCCTTGTAAAGATGTGTGTGGAACTCTTGGGCTTTTGTTGCTATCATTTCTTTCGCTTCTTCTGAGTTGAAAAAACGTACCACGCTTCCACGTCTCCTAAGCTGCGGTCATACCCGGGGTATTTCGCAGGGGGTAACAAGATCTTCAAAGCTAACTTGTTAAAACATTCAGCTCTGTTATCTCCCACCACTGGTCGCTCGAAAGAATGCAACAATTTCAAGCATACCACGGACGCCTTTGAATTAAGGCAAGCTGCTAATAACGGTTCGCACAAACCTCTAGCATAAGGTAAAGACGACACAATTACGTCAATCTTCGGTTTGAAAAGTTCCCAGTCTATTATTGCTAAATCAAGTTTTCTTATCCCTTTTGCAGGCTTGTGATCGCTCAGGAAAATTGTCTTGGGCTTGAACGCCACAAGATTCTCGTAAACATATCGCGGTGCTTGTCCGCAGCAGAAATCAAATATCCTTAGGCCTTTGAAACTTTCTTTGAAAAAAGCTAGTAGTGGTGTGTATTGCCCTTTAAGAGTGGGATAAAAACTTGTAGACTTGCAACATTTGCGTGGTAAATCAATTGCAAATGGATAACTTGAAAGGCGCGCACACCTCGTTGATAGCGCACTTCGCTTTCTTTTTGTTGGCATTTTGTGTGCCACTTCTGCCTCTACATCTTGCAACTCCTCATGCTCAAGCTCTATCTCTAGCTCTGGTTGGGGCATCTCCACATGCGTTGCCTCCTCCTCCGGTACTTCATCCAACTCTTGAGCCTCTGACACCTTCTCAGATATCGCGCATCTTGTTATCTTGTCTACCCACTTGTCGAATGCGAGAACTCGACTATGCTTGGCACAACATGTGCCAACACCACATGTCGTGCCAAGCGCGGCGCTCTCCACAGGGCGAACCATCAACAGTGCTTTGAACACCAATGATATTCCCCCCTGGTTAATCGAATACGTATCGTTGAAAATATACCCACAATACGCTTCGAAAATCGTTGTCAAGTCTACGCGTCCGTAGTCGTAGCCTGTTTTCCCATCCTTATACTTAACACCTTCTGGCCAAAACTCTGGCTTGCTATCGCCTAACTTCGCGTATGGTCCTAATAAACGCGCGAGTACTTTGCGAAAGTCTTGTAGGCTAGGCTCTTTCGCATCGCATATATCGTTACACTTTTCTTTACGCATATTTTCGTTTCGATTTTATGTAGGAACGAACCTTACTTTTCGCTAAGTATTGTTAGACGTGTTCCCAAAGTGACCAAAAACCGTTCGATTCCGAATCCAACGGGTTTTGGTCACTTTGGGAACACATCTGATAATACTTAGCGAAGGTTTGCTGTACAGTATTTTCGCTAAGTATTATCAGATGTGTTCCCAAAGTGACCAAAACCCGTTCGATTCGAAATCGAACGGTTTTTGGTCACTTTGGGAACACGTCTAACAATACTTAGGGAAAATGACAGATAGGTCGAAGAGAATAGCGCGTGTTGTCACCATGCCGACTTCCTAACTCACATTAACATCCCGAACCCCATACACCGTGCACGGTGTAGGCCCTCCCGAACGCAGCGCAGCCGCGATTCACGGCCGTGAATCGGAAATTCACGGCCATGAATTTCAAATTCACGGCCGTGAATCGGAAATTCACGCCCGTGAATCTGAAAGTAAAGACTTACCAAAAAATATAGAGACGGGTACGGTATTTTCGCTAAGTATTATCAGATGTGTTCCCAAAGTGACCAAAAACCGTTCGATTACGAATCCAACGGGTTTTGGTCACTTTGGGAACACGTCTGATAATACTTAGAGAAAATACGTAGAGATAATAATGGTTCGTTCTCATGGTAATAAACCCTACAAGGAAATATCGATAAATCTAGTCTTCACCCGCAAATAAAATAATGAATCGAATAATAAATAGGGACGAGGATTATCAATCTTGCAGAGGCTACCTACCCGCCCCATACAATTGCATAGCCCTTTGGCAGAAGCACATCGTGGTGCGCGGGGAAGACGAGAACCCTACCAAGGATCCCCACTATGGACTCACTCGCCCCAACAAGCGGTGCGAGTTGCATAAGGTCCTCATATGCATGGTGGAGTATGGAGAGGCTGGCGTGCAACCATTAGAGTTTCCTTTCGATTGGTTCCCAATGCTCGACCACTACGCTATCCTCAACCGCACGCAGGGTGCGTGGGTATGGTGCGAGGAGAGCGCAACCACTCGCATCGTTTTCCACGACCATGGAAACGCCGAGGATGGGAAAATAAAATCGACAGATATCTTCACCTCCCTTGTGTCGTACAAGTTGTGCGCTAAGTGCGCTAAAACATGTCAAAGGATGGTGCAGCCTCTCGAGAGGCACGAGCGCAATGCAAGTTTGAATATTTATGAACGTTTGAACGTCGAGTTCGAGCTAATATAGAATATAACGAATTAGCACAGACTAGTAACGATAACGAGCAAGTAAAACAAATAATATTCGTTTGCAAAAACAAGTAATAATATGCATAAACTTGTAAATGTTCATGTTTATTCACCTATTGAGCTAGTGTCCAAGCATGGCATACACGTCTTGAAAGTAAAGCATTTTGTAAGCCTATTATGTACGCTTTCGCTTGGCTTGTTCCTTCCCTACGGGTCCCTTCGCGGCTTTGTCTAAGGCTTTCTCAACATCGCGTGCCAAAACCTTCAGGACTTTCTTATGCTCCTCGTCCACCGTGTTGGTGAGGTCTGTGGCCGCTAGAAAGTACTTCACGAACTCCTTCGTAACGAAGTCGAGATAACCCCAATGTAAGGCCGAGTTCACGGGGTTCAGCTGAACATCAGGGTCGTAGGACGCCACGCCCTTCAACGCCAAGTTGGCGGAGAACACCACCCGGGGCGTGCCATCCGCGTTGGTCACCCCTTGGTGTACCCCTCCCACCACCGCGCAGTCGCCCAATCCCACTTTATCCTTTCCCCCAACGTTCGTCGCATACGCGTCGAGGGTTTCCTTCGAGAGCATGAGGGCGCGCTGCTCGTGGAATTGGACATCGCAGTTGAGTTGCAACCTCTCTTGCGTCGATTGGCCTAGGAGCTCAACCGACGCGTCGAAGGACGGTGTTGGTGCACAACACAACCTTGTTGGGGATGATGGGCCAAGGTAGGCCACAATGGCCAAGTGATGAGGGCGTTCGGTGAGAGGTTGGTTAAGTGGCTGGTCCAAGTGCCAAGGTTGCCACCCGGTAAGGGTGGAGAGGACCGTATTAGGCGCCCCCTGAATCTCCCGAACGAGATTGTCGTTGATTAAGAATGCTTGATTCTCGATTGTGTACTCCTTACGAAGATTTTCCATAACCTTCGTTTCCAACTCGTGTACGAAGACGTTCAAGTGCTTTCGATCTTCGTCTGTGAGATATTGCTCGTAGAAGTCGGTCTGCACTCCCCCCCCCCGTGTTTCGCGGACTCGTGAAACACCTCCAGCTTTCCTCCAGTGAGGGTTACCACCCCAGGAGGAAGATTTTTCCAGTCCGGGACCTTGTTCACGGCCTCCCTCCACATACACTAATACCGCCTTTCCAGATGTTCTCGCGACTCGTCTGGTAAAGACACCACGAAGGTGTTAGCGAAACCTATAGCTCGCGTACGGTCAAAGTCGTCCAAAAATGTTTCCTTGACGGCAGGCTCTTTCTTTTTTTGTTGACCGCTGCATTTTGCGCATCTCAACTCGCCCTTGCCTCTTTTAGATCGTGTGCATGGTTTGCCCGCGTGGTCCATAGTCGAGGGATCTTGTCTACATTCAATAAGCTTTCCCATCTTGTTTAATTGGCCACATTCGCAACGTGAAGCTTGATTCGAAGCCATATTTGTTTAAAGATCGGGTTAGGTATTAGGCTTTGGTAGGTTTACTAAACGAGGAAGTCGCTACACTAGCCCGGAATTCACGGCCGTGAATTTCAGATTCACGGCCGTGAATATCAGATTCACGGCCGTGAATCGCGGGTGCAGGGCGTTCGGGAGGGGAGGGACCTGTATGGTATTTTCTCGAAGTATTATCAGATGTGTTCCCAAAGTGACCAAACACCGTTAGATTCGGAATCGAACGGTTTTTGGTGACTTTGGGAACACGTCGCAAAATACTTCGAGAAAATGCCGAACAAATTCACAGGTCGTCGGTCATAGCGCGTGTTCAGGTGTTGTCACCAAGCCCACATCAGCACTCACATAAACGTACGTAGCCCCTCCCGAACCCCATGCACCGTATGGTTTAGGCCTTTCCGAACGCAGTGCAGCCGCGATTCACGGCCGTGAATCAGATATTCACGGCCGTGAATTTCGGGCTCAAGATAATACTCTATACTGAAAAGACTTGTACGGTATTTTCTCTAGGTATTATCAGATGTGTTCCCAAAGTGACCAAAAACCGTTAGATTCGGAATCTAACGGTTTTTGGTCACTTTGGGAACACATCTGATAATACTAAGCGAAAATACCATACAATATTTTCTCTAAGTATTATCAGATGTGTTACCAAAGTGACAAAAAACCGTTCGATTCGGAATCGAACGGTTTTTGGTCACTTTGGGAACACATCTGATAATACTTAGAGAAAATACCATACAGTATTTTCTCTAGGTATTATCAGATGTGTTCCCAAAGTGACAAAAAACCGTTAGATTCGGAATCGAACGGTTTTTGGTCACTTTGGGAACACATCTGATAATACTTAGAGAAAATACCGTACCCGTCTTGTAAATTTACCGTAACAACTTGAGGTAATTTATCATATTAAACGCAACAAAAAAAATGGCCGCAACCGTGGAGTGCACCCCTTGCAACTTTCGTAGAGCGAAAAAGGACGAAGAACATCTTATAGAAGCTGGGACATATTGGCTTGGGTTGGGCGACGGCCCGTACCCGCCTCTACAAGATCCACACGCGTACCAATGTTTGACGCGCGTTTCGGAGCGATGCCAAGTGCATAAGGCACTTGTGAAAATGAAGGAATACGGGGAAGAGGATCAAGTGGAAGAATTCGCATCGCCTTGGCGTATTTTATCGATGCTTGGACCCCGTCCCGAAAGGCAAAGCAAGTTGGAAAATTATTGGGTGTGGTGCAACGAGATCGCAAGCATGCGACTCGTTTTCCGCGAGACGTATTTAGGCGTGAACACTGAGTACAAGGGAATTCGGAACTATAACGGGCTTGTTGAAAAATACAAGTCTTTTCACGTGTGTAGCAAGTGCGTGCGGCTATGCCAAAACCTATGTCGTGGTTTGGAGAAGCCATCTTTACGCTCTGGACGCCAAGGACCTCAAGACTTTTTGACGGTCTCTTTCGAGTTGTTGTGAAAGAAGCACAATGCAATTTTATGAACACAAGCTAGCAATAGAACACTTTGTAATATATGTATGTTAATACATGTTCATTCGCTATTAATTATATGTTTGCATGTGTCTACGGGTACAAGCAAACTGTGCACATGAACAAGCCATCTGGAACTCGTGTGAGAGGAGGAATCATACAATGCATGTGGTACCCCTTGTCACAACCATCGCACACTAGCATTTTGCTTGCATAAGTCGCCTTAATGCATATCTCGCACTTCAAGGAGTGCGAGACGGTTTGGGAGCTCATGACCTCACGGTCCATTGCGTCCTCCTCAATAGCGTCACTTGCTTTTTTCCCCGCTAGCCTCTTCAACTTGCCGGTGATCTTGCCAAGGGGTTGTCGCCGAAGTGCAGAAGTAGGTTTCATTGGTCGGCCAGCTTTGGGAATCCGACCGATCAAGTCGAGCTGTTTTTCCAAAGTTGCTTTGAACTTTCCTTTGAATAACCCCACTGCCACCACGTCCGCGCACACACCACTTTCGTAGAACTCAGGGCAGTTGCACGTGTAGTGCACATAATCAGTCGGGGTTGTTGAAGCCTGCACAAGCACGAAGGAGGCATATAGGGAGACGAACTCGTTGAACGTCGTCACATTGGCGGGGGGGTTCACGGGATCACGGATAAGTGATAGGAACTCAGCGGCCATAACAAGTATTTCTTTCCGTTTGTCCGCGATGGTGACCGATTTCAGACTGTTGAAGGTCTTCATTGTAGGCAACACGAACACCATGGTCTCCTCGTCAGGTAGGTGGGGTAAGCGGGTCGCCTTGGTCATAAGTTCCATGACGTTGCTTTCCACCATGAGTAGGGCCTCCCGCCACATATCGTGTCGCACAATTGGACCAGTAGGCAAAGCATGTTCGCGCTCGAAAATAGTTTCGTTGCGAACATATTTCATAGCACTTTTATGAAACCGAGCCAGTTGTAGCTGTTTGCCGTTGCACAGAGCTGCCTTTGCCCACCGATTGTTGGACTCGGGGCTATTTTGCGTGGAAGGTTTGCCAGGAGGCATCGTCCCTAGCACCCAACCACTCCATTGGCCCCACCAAAAGTCCACGAACCACGAGCATATGTACTCCTCCTCCTCCTCGAAGGACAACATCAACAACTTGAAGGCTTCGGTGCGCACAGAAGTGAGCGTGATACGGTGAACACCGGTAACACCGGTCTTGAAGCTCTCGACGTTATTAGCGTCGTTAAACATGCTAGACTTTTCGTTGAGTTTCATCTTGCAGTGTGCCCAACATATGCCTTGTTTGACGTCCTCCACCATTATGATTTCGTCGTTAATGGTTTCGTCAACACGGTCTCCCCGCTCTAGGTGATTGAAGACGACCTGAGCGGTTTTGGGTAGGGACAAGTTTGCATTGTAAAACGCTAGGGAGTGGTCAAGCGTGTGAAGCTTGGGTTGCCACAAAACGCCAAAGGAAATGCGTATCGCCCGAAGGACGAGAAAGTCCACGAGCTCAGAGGCGAAGGCGTCCTCGTGGGACTTCAAGGCCATGTAGCCCATTCTGAAACGTTTATCCAACCAGCAAGTACCGCCGAACTCAACGGGAAAGCCGTTCCAGTTGGTCTTGTAGGTGTCGTCCCGAGAGCGGTGGTCGCTAGTGGACAACACTTGAAGTAGTTCCCAAGTGGTGTAGATCACGGTCCAGCGTTTTCGTTTTTGTTGAAGTTGGTAGTCCTCAACAAGTTGCTGGTAGTTGCGTAAAAGCGCCCGAAGGTTTAGCTTGCCCTTGTAGAAATGCGACTTTTTGGTACTCCACCCGTGACATGCCAAAAGATTGGACGCGAGCTCCAGGAAGTGGGAACAACCGTCTGACGCCAAGAGTTTTTCAAATTCTTGCTGTAGGCGCCGTTCACAAACGGCTGGGTCCTCCCTCCACTTGTCATGCCGCCAAGCTACCATGATTTCCAAGCAAGAAGTTGCTTGGAAAATCAAGGGAGGTAAGTTGTTGCGTGAGTTATCCTTGTACGCAGGAACAACGGCGTAGCTTCCGTCTTGAAGAAGAACTTGGCCGTCAAACATGCACAACACCCCGGGGGTGTCGAGGTCCGTGATGGGGATGGCGAACAAGTTAGCTGTCACGCACTCGTGCATATAGTTACCGTAGGTTTTAATATCTTCAGTTTCCCAAATTCGGTACTTATTGTTGTAGGCATAATTGCAGATTGTTGCGTAAGACGGTACTGTCGGGTGGCTGAGGTCGTCCTTCATTTCTAGGAACACGGACTTTGGCCCCTTGCCCATCTTCAAGTGCGTGTCCAAATAGGTTTTTACTCGAGGGTTCAAGCCTTTGTTGAAGAATCCCGCGTGATCGTGTTCTCCACTCTGGAACAAGTCACAACAGTCGTCCGAGGTTTGCATGATTTTGAAAAACGCTTGACAACCGCTGGACTTGTACAACGAGCACTTAAACTTGTGTGTAATATTGCCCGTTTTCCTAGCTATGTGAGGTTTGTCCGCCTTGGTGAAGCCTTCAGAACACACCGCTGTAATCTTTTGGATACAGCTATCCCAAGATGAAGCACTTAGCAAGGCCACCCACTCTTTACGCTCGTGCGTCCGTGTCCGCTTGCGCGTAGGGAGTTCATCAATTTCATTCTCGGGATCGGAATCCTCATAAACTTCTCGTCCATCCTTCCCGGGGCTAGTGAACTGCAAATTTTCCTCCTCCTGGTCCTCCATGGCTGTGAAGTGTTGGGGAGTGTGCTAGTCAAACTGCTTGTAATTTTTTTTGGCGCTCGATTGAATTAAGCATGGTTACATGTGACATATAATCTATTCCCCAAAAACAGATCGAAATTTCTATTCCCCATTTTGGAGTTTTCTATTCCTCGATAACCTTTTTTCCCTGCAGCGTTCCGTCCGTATCTGTGACGTCGCATTTTCCCCGCGACCCTCCCCAAGCGTGCTGCAGCGTACCGCCTCCCCGCAGGCTTATCTAGAGATGGGAGTCACAACGAGATCGAAGAAGTCCCTCACGAGGGACAGCGACATCGACGCCTCTCTAAGGTTGATCGACGGGGTAAGGAACACGCCAACAGCGGCTACGCCTTCTGTTCCTACCCCCAACCCTGCATCGAACGAGGACGCGGACGTGGCCGTGAAACGTTACTTGCAGGAACAATGCAAGCTGGTGGACGAGATTTACAAGGCGCGTCTCCACCGGGCTTGGGCCAAGAGTATCCGTGAGGATATTCTTGGTGACAAGAAGAAACATCATTTTCGCGGTACGGACGACGCTGGCCTGTTGTCCGACCTGGTGGTGCAGCTGCGTACGGAGTTTCAGTCGGCTGGGCTGGAGCTATGTGCCTTTGACCTCGACGACCATCTGGCTCCAGTGGTCGGCTGGGTGAATGGTCTTTTGTACGACGTTCTGGCTCTCGTGGTGGAGAAGCACAGCAACGCCTACGTCTGGCTCACTGGTACGGATTCTTCGACTGACCGAGATGGACGGCGAGCTCTGGTCAACGTTATCAATCAAGGGCTGCGTACCGGTGGCACTACGGGAGTCCCAACAGGAGGAGCACGCCGCGTTGCGTTATCCCGCAAACGTTGACCCGCAGCCGATTTTGGCTAAGGAGCAACGTTTGGTGCGGGATAACAGGGCGTCGGACTGGACACCGACGGAGGCTACCAGAAAATTAAGCCTCTACACCCGACTCGACCCCGTGTTCTACGCTGCGGTGAAGGTCCGCTATCCCATGGCCGCTGACGTGACTCATGTGTCACTGGTTTCGCTCCGTTCCATGGTTGTGGAAATTTACCAGGCTTGGGCACAGACGGGCGGGGGGAAGGCGGCTTCTGGCGCGGACGGCATCTCCGCGCACCTGTCTAGCAGCGAGTACGACGCACTGCTGCAGAAGATCACGGAGGTGAACGAGCTCGTTCAGAGGCAACACGGTGAGGCCACTCCGGTGGTGCGGCAACAGCGGGAGCGGGTGCAGCAGCGGCAGCAGCAGCAGCGGGGGCAGCAGCCGCGAGGATTCCGTGTGGGGGCCCACAAGGCCCCACCAGTGGGATTCGACCGCGACGATCAACGGGCGAAGCCGTTCTGCGGTAGGTGCAAGAAGGCGGGCAAAGGTGAGAGCTATCACTTTTACCGCGACTGCCCGTTGGGCGGGCGTCAGCACCCGCCCACCTCTGCCGCGGCATTCTGCGTTCCCATCGACGAGGAGGACGCAGAGGGGGTGCACGCACTCGCCATGTGTGCGTTGTTCCAGCAGGCAGCGGATGACGGGGCGGAGTCCTTCGCACGTGCGGCAGCCGCGTACGGCCCGCCCGCGGTGGTTTGTGCGGGAGCGGTAGGCGGCACCGACGTGTCCGCCTACGGCTTCACCGTGGAGCAGCAGCCGGCTTCCGAGGGAGATGACATTCTCCGCCGGCTCGACGATCTTGCCGCGGAGGTTCACTCCGCGGCCAACCCGCAGGTACATTACACCCACGCATCTTTCCCGCCTCCTGCCGACATCGGGCAGGAGGCTTCGGCTCTGGTGTGCGGACCCGCCGCAGCGGTGGCCACACCGGAGGAGCAGGTTCCGGCAGGTGGTGCGGCGGCATCGGCATCCGCCGTGCCGGCCCCTGCTATGCCTGTCTCGCAGGGAAAGGATGTGAAGCCCGCGCCACTGCAATCGGCGCGGGTAACCACCACAGCGGACGCGGACGGTGAGTTCGCTGGGTTCGTTCAGACCGTGAACCACGCCGCCATCGGACAAGTTGATCTCACGGGTTACGACACGGACGATTACGAGGACCTTGCCGACGGCAGCTTCGTCGTGAAGCCGCGGACTTCAACAATTTCGGCAAATCATTCGTCAACGCCCGCGGCCCAAGCACCTCACTCTGGTGGTGCTCTGGGGGATTGGCATGACGGTGCTCCCCGCAGCCACGGCTGTGGAAAGCCTCCGTGGGGCTTCCCCGCCCACGCGGGCCTATGGGGGATGCCGTTTCTGCTTTCCTTTATTCTCTTGATTTCTGTCATGGGAGTGGGAGCTGCCGCTTTCACGGCGGCCAATGACGACGAGCCTGTGCAGGTATCGGGTCAGGCTGCGCCGCAGCCTGTGCTATGCATGGGGGACCTGTGTGTCTACCGGGGCATTGAGGAGCTGAGCCCTGACACTCTGGACGCGGTGCTTACAGCTCTCGGTGGCTGTGGTCCCTCTGCTGTGCCGCCTGATGACCGCTACGATCGGGAGTGGTGGAAGCAGGGGGTTGGGGGTTGGTTCTTCCATCCCGGCCCTCATCATCTGCCTGGTACTGTATACCCCAGCTGCCCGGACCTCCACCGTCTCCTGACTACAGCCCTCCTCCGTCCGACGTTGACGATGACGAGTCTGCTGTCGGCTAGCTCTGGTTCTGGTTCTGGCAGTACACCACTTTCATGGTGGTGTGCTGAGATGTACTTTGACCTCAACATGGTCTTCAATCTGGTTTATGCTTTTACTTTGACACCTTTGAATTCTTCAATCTGACTTACTGGCACAGAGCTTTTCAGTAGTTTAGCAGGACTTGCATTGCCTGTATGTTTTTCTCTTGTGCTGGTTAGAGGGATTCCAATTTGTGTATCAGAATTGCGCAGTTGGATTAGCAGTTAGGACTTGTCACCCTGGCTTCTGCCCTAGAGATTTGACATTCTGACTCTCCTAGCCAGTCACCACCCACAGTGCTGGGGTGGTGTGCTGGAATCTGTATAGGCAGCCCTGACAGGCAGGCCCCTATGACAGACCCCTAGGACCAACACTGGACTGCTGACTGATCTATAGGTTCGTGCTGTGACACACGCTGTGTCACAGGTAGGCTAGTTTCCGAGACCGTTGCGAGACCGTTCCGGGTATATCTAGCTTAGGGTTTATTTATCTTATGAGAGTTTATCCATACAGTTCGAGACCCTCTGATATCTAGTGAACTAGGATATTCCGGTAGAAAGTGCAAGAACACACACAGTGAAGCACTACAAACAGGCATGCAACTCTCGCATATGTCAACCGTGAAACTGTGAAGCTATACACAAGATAATACGAAGTGTAATAGCTTCCGCTGAAATGAATGTGATGGCAGCCCCTAGGAAGTCGGATGTGGAAATGACAGATGCAAGAACGGAATTGTCTGACTACCGAAGTCGATATCGGAGATGGCGCTGATGACAATGAAGTAGTCATAGTAGTCGAGCCGTTTCGGTGATGACACATAAGACTATGACACCGTCGGCGTGCCAAATCCAGCACACCACCTCGAGTGAGGTGGTCAGACCAGAATGCATGCACTCATACCAATCTCCAGTCCAAACCAGAAAGAACCACAATCATGTCTGCCAGGGCTGAAAACCCCAAAAAGCTGGACAAAGTCCACACGGTCCTAGCAGACCTATCAGCTCCCTGTCCCTCTAGTGCCAATCCTCCACCGGGGGAATAGTGTGTTGGTGTGCTGGATTTGACACTGTGACACCCGAAACTGTCACATGTCACTTCCTATAGTAGGCTGGGTGACCGTCACCAGTAGTAGTGAAACACCCGTTAGGTATTTATGTATGCCTCACTTTTATCAACTGGCTTTTTACCGTTCTGATATCGTAACCCTCAACTCAGGGTTTATCTCTCCAGCTAGATATATCGATTACAGCGGAACTATATATCTAACAGGTTTGGCCCCACTTACGCTTTATTTAGCCACTGCGACACTGCCGACATGATTGGCTAAAGCCGGACGCTTGGGATGGAGTGAGGCGCTCCGCGCGTGAGAGTGCCGGCAGTCACGGGTATGGCCTAAGTTTTGTGGGTCGATTTACGGCGCGTTGTAGGCCTTTGAGAACATTTTTCTTACGGGATTTAACGTTGGACTGGTTTGTTCGACAGGTTTGCGTCTTCTGGTTGGTTACCACACCGTTGCGTATCGGCCGCCTCTACCACACGACTTCCCGGAATTCCTGATCTCTCACAACGGCTGTATCGGCGACCCACCACATTTCTTGGCCGCCCACGACTTCCGCATTTTTCACGTCTCCTTGCCTTACTCCACCCCTGTCTATTTCATTATGGTCGCGTCTACTAGATCTTCCGCTAGCATGACACATCGACGACGCACGTTGAACACGATTTTTGATTCCGTTGCTGCCAGGCATGCGAACACCCCGGCGACTCCGCCAGCAGCTCAGCCGGCTGCTAATTCGGCGGGAGCTACATTCTTGGCGTCGGTGCGTACCCTGCACAGGGAGCACTTTGACATGAAGATCGCCAAGTCCGTCCGTCAGAAATTGTTCGAGAACGAGGATGGCAGATTTTCCGGGACGGAGTCCCACGCGTCGGCACTCTTCGCGAGGATGGTCTCTGCACTGCAGACGGCCTTCGTGACCGAAGACATTGGGTTTGCTCCACTTTTCGTACTCGACGACGACGCGGCCCTGGCCGTCCGCGTGGAGGCCAACAACTTGTTGTACTCCACACTCGAGCTGATGATCGACCCCATGTCGCCCGCAGCGGACTGGATGGATTCGTCACACACCAGCTTCCCGGCTGACGGTAAGCGGGTTCTTCTTGAATTCGCCCGCCGGATGATTCCGGCGGGTGACCCCTTTCAGGGTCAGGCAGACATGTTGAGCATCCGCATCGCTGCGGGCGTGGACCCGCATGACAAGATCGGGGACTTCAACGCCGCTCTGAAGGCTGCGAGGACACGGGCCACGCTCCTGGACGAGGACGTGAAGGCACTGTTCATCAAGGCGCTCGACACCAACTTCTACCAGCCGGTGGTGTCCCGATTGCTTCTCCACGATCAACGGGCCGCTAATGACCTCCTCACGATTCAGCAATGGGTACGTGAGTGCTATTCCGAGCACGTGCGGGCGGGTACCGCCGTGGCGTCCGCCCACAAGTACTCGCACGGCAAGCATTTCATGGAGGAGGCCACCGATGACTCCGGTGGGCCCGGTGAGCTCGCAGATTTGCGAACGATGGTCCTCGACTTGAAGCGGCAATTGGCCGCGTTAGTCGACTCCGCTAACTCCGAGCCGTCCTCGCGGGGATTCACTCCCCGCGCGGACAAACCGGACCGACGGGTCAAGACCCGCTTCGCGGCCTCGCCTCTGGTCGAGGACCTCTACAGCGTCCTTCGAGCTTCTGCGGCCGTCTCCCCCCACGTCGCACCACTTTATCTGGTGGTGCTGCGCGACCTTGGGGCCAATCGCCCTTTCACCTTTGCCACCCTCACCTTGCGCATCGCCAAGGTGTTCCGCGACGAGTCCCCCTTGGCCCGCCTTTCCGCGCCTTCCCCTCCGATGTCTGGTGGTGGCGGGCGCGGTGGTGCTGGTGGCGGTGGTGGCAAGGGCGGTGGTGGCGGTGGTAGGTGGCGGTGGTGGCGGTGGCAAGCCCACCGTCGGCTCAATGAACGCGCTCGGCTGGAAGAAGTTGGTGCCCCCCGCCGGTGAATGGAAGCCGGTGCGCAACGCCCGCTACCTTCAGTGGGAGGGCACCGGCCTTGTTTGCATTACTTGCTTCCGCCTGTGGGCGGTCACCACGGGCCACCTCGACACCGAGGGTGTGTGCCCCTACAGTAAGAACCCATATATAAGAAGACTGGTGAAAATGCCTAGCCGCTAGGTTCTTAAAATGAGCCCCCCGCCAATCGCATCTAGCGGTGCAGATATTCTTAAATATGGCCTTAGGATGTGATAATTCGTGGGAGTGGATTGCCGCTAGCGGACGATCTTTCTTAATTTCGGGTTTTTTGCCGGATGCCACTGTCGCCTGCTAGCGGCTATCTTCTTGTTTTTATCACTGTCGTGTGTAGACACTTTACATTAGGTTCGAATACAGTAATGGACGCCGGTATTTCAGGTCTACTACCCTTGCGAGGACAGGATCGCAAAGCACACCTTGACCCCACAGACATATGTGGGGAACTTGACTGACGGCCAACTTCTTGAGTGCCAGGACGGGTCTTGGATAGCATTCATAGCTTGTGTTAACTGAGCATAGTGAGCGGGAGCGCATAGACAGCGGGAGCGCCTTGTGCGTGCAGCAGTTCGACAATACAGTAACACGATAGTCATATGTAATAGTAGTGACATAATCATATCGTATGGTGTGAGCGCGGTTGGAGGAAATAGTCGTAAGTGTACTATATGAAATAGTTGTAAATCAATGAGAGAGTACTGTAAGGGACATACATATTTCCTGCAGAACAACACACACTGTCAAAATTTAAGCATATACTTTTTGCCACACATCATGCGACACACAATGTTGTGCATTGTATATTGCCATATTAACCGTGTATATTATTCTTACAGTGTACTGTATGTCATCTTGTAGTGTATACATCACTCCTGAAGTGTGCATCATCTTACGTTGTATATCAAATATAATAACGCGGGATATATTAATGATTTTGATATTAGGTGTTGTCGTACCCGCCAGCGCTAAATCTTCTTAATTCTAGGTAAAAACCAAGCATTTCTAGCGGCTAGAAAATCTTCTAATTCTTAACTTTTGAAAAATGTCCTAGCGGCTATCTTCTTATAGGTGGGTCTTCTTATATGTGGGTTCTTACTGTACTCGTGTTCTGCATCCTTCGCCCCAGGGCGAGCACCGGCAGCCGCCCCTGCACCTGCCCCTCCTCCTCCGATGTCCGCGTGGCCGCCCGCGCCGCCGCCGGCAGCTCGTGCCCAAGCTTTACAGGCATTGGACCCCCCACCGCTGGACGATACCGCCCAGCGGTGTGACACCGCTGGATGCACCGGCAGAGGTCCCTTAGAGCATCGAGACCCCTGCCCTTGACCCTTGGCACTTCTGTTGTAGGTCGGCGCCTGAAACATTTCTCGATTTGCTGGACCTTAAGGTCACAATGGACCTATAACATTTGTATCTCTGGGGTTTAGGGTTGGGTGTTCCTTTTGGGATGCTGCCTTAGCACCTCACCTCTTCGGGGTGAGGTGGTGTCATGGGAATAGTGACTTTAGCCCCCCGTAAGGGGGTGGCAGTCCTGTCCTTGTGTCACCCCTCGACCCGCGGTGCCGGCTAGCCTGTCATGGTCCTTCTCAGCTTAGGGAATAAAACAGCCTAACTCTTTTATTCCACCATCTTCGTTCTGTGAACCTGAAACACCTGCTGTGCAGCTTTGTTCTAGGTTGTTGTGATATACTTGAAGTATATATATATCCGACCCCGCCAAATACATATATATATATTTCACTGTTTCTGTCAAAACAGGACAAAGCAGAGGGCACTCACAGTCAGATCAAGCTGCTGCTTTCTGAGTAGACTTCCATGGCTACTATCCGACCAGGAGGGGTTGCCCCTGGTGGGCACCCGATGAGGACCACATATCGTTCCCATATGTGAACTATCGTTATGGAGCTTTAGATTGACTCATATATACTTTATATGGGGGTACACCCTTCCAAGTTCATTTATCGAGTCGTAAATGACGGTACCGCAACTAGTCCTTTGAGAAGGACTAAGGAAATTAATTAATTTTTAGGCAAAATACCCATCAAAAGCGTGCCTCATTCTTGGGTACCTAAACATGGAACTAGATGCTCCCAATAGGATAGGCACCTTTCCTGTGTCATAATGAAATTTTTAAGCATAGAGTTGACCTCTAGAACCCAATAGTCGAGTCGTTACATACGTTTCCGCCTAGTCCTTTGAGAAGGACTAGAATGTCGGATACAGTAGTAGCCATCCATGTCGAAAATCCAAAAGATCTGGCAGCCTGAATAGCTGCCTTTTGCATGTCCATGTCAAAGAGCATGGTGAAGTAGGGCACAGTGTTCTTGGTGGGAGGAACCGGCTTGGTGTGCGGGTCAGCCAAGTTCCTCTCCGAAGGTACCCTCCAGCATATAATCCAGCCCAGTCTGATGAAGTCTCTGAGCATATGAAATCTGACCAGAACATGTTTGATTTTCTGGGATATAGGGATGTTCTCAGCAATAGACCTGCATGCATCATTATCCAGTAGGAGAGGTAGTGGGATCTCCAGTCTAGGGCAGGTAGCTGAGGCTGGGAGGTACTTTGTGCTCCTCATATTCTGATAGTCCTGTGGCTTGCGGTCTAAGTCTGAGTAGATATGCAACTCGTCCGTCACTTATTTGCCGCCAGGCCTGACACCACCGACTCCTATACCCGTAGGTGTAGTATAGTCCAGGAGTTTAGTGAGAAAGGTGCCTGGCCGAAGTCCAGGATAACTGAATGCAATGTCGGTGGCTACTCTCTCAGCCGCGGTGATCTCTGAATCCAGCCCAGTAATAGAGGGAGGCTGTCCCTCAATAGGATGCTGGATGTAGCCAAATATCTATGTCAGCATACACATAATAGACACCACCCGCTGAGCTGCAGTAGATGCTGCCACATACTCTGAACCAGTAGATGAGGTCGCCGTGATAGTCTGTCTGACTGTACCATATTGCAGAACCATACCACAGAAGAATAAAACCATACCAGAGTATGATGACCTAGCTGAATTCTCCAAGTCTCTGGCCAGGTCAGCATCGGAGTACACAAAGAGGGTGAGCACACGTGCAGGCCTGTCAGGGTAGTAGAAGACCATCCTGTAGTGTGCTGTGAAATCCAGATACTGCGCAATTTTGATAATTGTTTTCATAGAGTCCTCTGAGGGACAGGCCGCAAACTGTGATAGGTAGATAACTGCATTGTAGATATCGGGCCGTGAGGTGCGGTTGTGCCAGAGCAAGGACCCAAGGATAGACCGATAGGGCTTAACGCCTTAACCAGTGTGAGGTCAGGGTTTGTGGTTTTAGTGATAATCAGCTTAGAGTCCATAGGGGTACGGAAGAGGCCCTCGGGTATATTGTTAGCAGCCATAAGGTCCTTAATCTGCCGTGAATGGTTGAGATAGACTCCCCGATCATCATGTTGTACCGTCATCTGGAGGATAGAAGAGCTAAGTCCCAGGTGCTTGGTTTTAAAGGCCGTGCTGAATGCTGCCCAGGATGCTCTCTCAAGAGCCGTAGAACAAGCCATACCAAAATCATCCACATAAACCACACACATAGCCTTAACTGTAGGTGTGTAAATGAAGTAGATATAGACATCATGTGTAGATTGCCTGAATGACTGTCCTGTGTACTGGAAACTGAGCATAAACTGCTTAACCATCCTCTGCCACGAAGCACCGGCAATCTTGAGGCCATATAGTGCATATGATAGTAGTGCATAGTTGTATCCCTTAAAAGTATAACCAGCAGGGAACTGGATCCACACAGGGAACTCAAGCTTAGCATGCATAAAGGCCTAAGATACATCCAGATGTGACACCACCAGCTGAAATAGAGCCGCAAATATGAATAGCAGTCTGAAAGCTGAGATGTCTGGGGTAGCTGATGAAGTCTCCCAAGGAAGGTAGCCGTCTGTTCTGCTGCCGTCACCTGCCATACGAGCCTTAAATATCTGATAGGGTTTACCTGCTCCTGTAGGGTCTGGTTTAAACGGCATAGATACAGGGAACATTTCCTACGGGGATTGACCGGCCTGGGGCCGACTGAAGTCCTCAAAAACGGACCCTGGCCGATGGTGGGCCGAAATGATTTTATTGGGTGGGCCGATTCACGCGATAGCAAATTTGTTGATTAAATTGGCTGGGCCACGTGGCCGAAAGCTGGCCGAGTCTCGATTGGTTGGGCGCTTTTCTTCAACAGTTATCCACGAAATACGCACTTTTCGTCACATTAGCCAAACTGGTGCGTAGAAAGTATTGAAAGCGACTTTACAATAATGAGGGGGGTTTTTTAAGTTCATAGTCTAGAGATAGATGTGTCCGAAATCGACAAGTAGTGGGTCATCTTACTCGAGCATTTGAAGGGAAATAAGCGCTGGCCGATCTGGCCGACGTTTGGCCGAAAGAAACGAGATTCCTGGCCGGTCTGGCCGAAAGCGGGCCTAAACGTTTTGAAAAAGCGGGCCGATTGTCATTTTGAGAGGAAATGCTCCCTGCATAGATAGCACAGATAGGGTAGTAAGATACTGAGCTTCTGCTGGGGGTGTCCCCAACACAAGCTTCTTCTCACTGATCAACCATATCACCAACTTCCTTATTCATAGCCTCGAGCCAGTCAGCAGACTGCGGTGAAGATAGGGCATGTTTGACACTGTGAGGCATCTTAAGCTCTGGTGCCGAGGCCTCAAACATATGAATGATAGTAGTAATAGAAGCCTCACTGAGAAACTGCTCCATGCTGCTGAAACTGTCAAACATATACTCTGCTCTGAGGTCACTGCTGAAGCTGTCTGAGAAGGGAAGGTAAGCTGCTGAATTAGTAGAAGGGAATATTACCAGCTTAGCAGGCAAGTCAATGTGCCAGCCAGCTGGTCCGTCGGGGCAAGGCTCCGTGATAACACCGTAGGGTCTGGTGTTGCCTCTGTGGGTGGAGATAAGAATAGCATTGTAGATTGGTGCCCTGACTGACTGGCGGGCCTTCACAATAGTCCAGATAGGGCAGTGTTCATTAATACCATTCAGTTTCCTGTAGCAGTCCAGATAGTGTAATAGGTCCTGGTAGTGCTGACCATCCGCTGTCTGGGATACATATCTGACTGCCAGAGTCCAGGAAACTGCATTATCTGTCTGAATAAGCTGTATACATGCGTGTGACTCCTCGCCGTCAACGAACGAACCAATAGCCTGAATCCTCGAACCTGCGGTGTCGAGACTGGCACTGAAGGGCTGAGGTCTGTCAAAGGAGGCATCAAATTCCCGCACTGCCTGATGCGGGTCTGGGAAGGAACCGAACGAAGACCTCTCCCATATCCTGATGATTGTAAATCCAGCGAGGCTTGCCGTTGTAGTGTACTGTATTGGTCTCTGTATCCAGTATCTTATAGGTAAGAGAGCTGACTGATATACCGACAAGGCGGCCTGACCAGGCTGTCCTCTGAGATTTCCGGGACATGCCTGGGTGTCTGGAATTCCTCTGCTGTTGAGACATAATGACAAAGCAATTCTGACCGAAAGCCTTCAGTTTACCATAGCCATAGTGATAGCCTCTGATCTGATGAAATGGGGTAGTAGAGATATTCTTATGAGTTGACAGATTCCATATGAGGTGGTTTCCGGTCCGGGGGGGCGTAGTACGGCGGGACTTGGGGGTTTGAGCACATGCGGCCGTATCCGGTGCTAGGTTGATAGCTTCCCATAGGTTTTGATGTACCCGAAATCGATCTATCACATCGGATTGAGGTAACTCGAATGTTGGGACATCCAAATCAAGCAAAAAATCACTTTCCGGAGGAAGTGCAGACAGAAAAGCCACATACGAGGGTTCGAGTACATGTGACCGTATCCGGCGTTAGGTTGATAGCTTCCCATAGGTTTTGATGTACCCGAAATCGATATCATATCGGATTGGGCTAACTCGAATGTTGATTGGGACACCCAAATCAAGCAAAACCCATTTTTGAGGAAGTGCAGACATAAAAGCCACATACGAAGGTTCGAGTACATACATGTGGCCGTATCCGGGGGTAGGTTGATAGCTTTCCATACGTTTTAATGTATCCAAAATCGATGTATCACATCGGATTGAGCTAACTCGAATGTTGGGACACCCAAATCGAGCAAAAACCACTTTTGAGGAAGTGCAGACGACAGAAAAGCCATATATACAGTGCCATATATCAAGCGCTGCAATACTTTGCGCGTGCCTCAGGCGCACGCTCAGCTGGGCATTGTCCACTGCCCAGCCCAGTGTGCGCCCGCCTCGAGGCGGTCAGGGATTCAACCTGAGCTGACCGGTGGCGAACCGGTCAGGCTGCCGCCCATATCACCTGAGACATGCTGTGCGAGATGCTGCAACGGAAATACAGTGTATGCTTATGCGTATGTGCGAGATGCTGTAGTGAACACAATGTGTGTGCTTGTGCGTATGCGTATGGTGGGATGCTTTGAATATGGCTTAGGGCGCCCACTCGGCTGGGCACTGCCGAGAGTGCGCCCACCTCGAGGCGGTCAGGGATTCAACCTGAGCTGACCGGTGGCGAACCGGTCAGGCTGCCGCCCCTACCACCTGATTCTGATTCAGCAGCGCCAGCTCGTGCCCGATGTTTATTTGTAGGAGATGCTTTGTTTCCGGGGTGAAAGATGGCACTGGGGGGGCTGAGGCAGCCTGCTGTACCTTGTGCAGGTACTCTTCGGTCTTCCTCTGCATACTGTGTATGGCTGCCTCCCCGGCTTCCCGCAGTCGTACCTCCTCCGATGTGCTCTGTCCCCGGTGTGATGAAGGGGACGCTGCTGTCTGTTTGCACTTAGATTTTGTACCCATGAGGCTCAAGCGCTCCACCTCTACTTTCACGGGGACCGAGATCTTCTTTCCGGTGGTCTCGTCCAGCTTGAGGTGGACGTTGACCTCGATGGAGCTGCCGGCCTTGACCAGCAGCCCGTACGCAGTCTCCGTAAAGATCGCATAGAAGTTGATTGTGTCGTTGCTGTTGCGCTTCCACTGCAGCAGCGACTCCGCTGTACCGTCTGAGGGCGCCCACCTCGGTGTTCCCAGATGCGTTTCGAACAACAGGCAGGCGTCCTCGCTCCGTCGTTGTTGTATTCCGTGCTGGACTGCCAACTCGGAGAGCCTCTCTATGACGGCGTCGACGATTCGTTCGCGGTGTCCGAGGAACAGTTGCTGACTGTAGTCTATGATGACAACTTATTCTCTCTGCCCCAGTGCCGTTTTATCTGCAGCCGATGGCAGGAGGCCTTTTATTGTTGGGAAGCCAAAGTCGAGGGAGCTGTCCTTGATGAGCAGTTGTGCAGCGTCTTGGTGGTGCGTGACCAGGAACACCACCTCCCTGATGTTGTTACTGTATTCGCGGGCGTTTCGTCCCGTGCCCCTTTTCGTATCCTCGGAGATGACTCCGCTTCCCCCCACCCTTGTCTGGTCGCAGCCTCTCCCACTGTCACGCCCCTTAGCTGGGGCGATGAGACCTGCACAGTTCTCGATCGCAGGGTCCCTGACGGCTGTCTGTATCCCTACAAATTATTGGCCTGTCCGCACGCGTGAAAAACCGTCCGTCCGACGTGTGGATGGCATGTGGACGCCGTATGGACGCTTTTTTGCCAAATCCACACGTGTGAAATTGTCTCATTTGTAAAAATGATGTTCATACGGTGTCCATACGATAAATCCACACGTCGTCCATACGTGCGCTTCCGTGTGGACGACGTATGCTAGTTTACCTGATTTTATTACGCGTGTGGACGCTCCGTACACTGCCCGACCGTATGGATAGGTGCCGTCCATACGTATGAACCACTGGAAATTGTTGTCCACACGTGCGGACAGCGAGAAATGCCGCTTCTACCCCTCCTCAGCCATATGGACACCATGGGGACGTGTCCCTGGACCGTACCGACGCGTACGGACGACGTGTGGACGGGCGTATGGACAGTGTGAGGCCCGTGCCGTGCCACTCGTTTGCGCTTGTCCGCACGTGTGGACAGCCATTGCACCCGGGCCTGGGTGTACCCGAGCACTGCTTGCCCCCTCCTCAGCCATGTGGACACCATGTGGACGTGTCCCTGGACGTACCGATGCGTACGGACGACGTGTGGACGGGCGTATGGACAGTGTGAGGCCCGTGCCGTGCCACTATTGTGCGCTTGTCCGCACGTGTGGACACCATTGCACCCGGGCCTGGGTGTACCCGAGCATTTCCTGCCCCTTCATCAGCCACATGGACACCATGGGGGCGTGTCCCTGGGCCGTACCGACGCGTACGGACGACGTGTGGACGGGCGTATGGACAGTGTGAGGCCCGTGCCGTGCCACTATTGTGCGCTTGTCCGCACGTGTGGACACCCATTTCACCCGGGTCTGGGTGTACCCGAGCATTTCCTGCCCCTTGATCAGCCACATGGACACCATGGGGGCGTGTCCCTGGGCCGTACCGACGCGTACGGACGACGTGTGGACGGGCGTATGAACAGTGTGAGGCCCGTGCTGCGCCACTCGTTTGCGCTTGTCCGCACGTGTGGACACCCATTTCACCCGGGTCTGGGTGTGCCCGAGCGGTGCTTGCCCCTTCATCAGCCATATATGGGCACCATGGGGGCGTGTCACCGAACGAATCCATGCGTACGAACGACGTGTGGACAGACGTATGGACGATCGGAATTCGCCAATCCATACGTATGGACGTCAAAATTGGAGTTTGTTGAAACACGCGTGTGGACACATACATCCGCGCGTGTGGATGAGGGTTTACCCGCATGGATTAGCGGAATCAGGCGTGTGAATACAGGTGCCCGCGTACATACGGTTTATTTACATATATAATACAATCATCGTGTATCATCCGCAATCATCTGAATCAGATGAACTACTACGGTCACTCTCGCTACTGCTGTTACTATCGATTTCACGGAAGAAATCCGCCTTGCGATCCAACACAACTTGCAAGCAATCAGTTCGTCGTCGAATGGCCTTAGGGACAGCATTTCCTTTGTACCGGGCAAGCCAAGCCGGCATGAAAGGAACATCATGAATTGCCACTTGATTCTCAATGCTGTTTGCGCGAACGAATGGCTGAGACACGTCCCATGCCATGTCTTTGCGCAGGTAAATGTTCTTGGTGATGTCGTCCGCAAGCGCAGCCGCCTTTGGGTACCAACGGGCCTTCAACAGAAAGATCTCGTGACCGGGAAGGTCAAGCTTGACGATCTTCATGATTTCCCCATACATATCTTCATCGTCATCGTCCGGTATCTCGCCTCTAAGAAGTTGGGCTGGAGTTGGCACTCCCGGACTTCGAAAGATGCTCTTGAAATACCGTTGACAACTCTTCAAACCAATGTCGCTGTCGTGCACTCGGAAATCTTCACGCCCAATCTTGATGCTAGGATACTCCGTCCACGGGGCGATGCCGGCTAAGGCGAAGGCCTGCTCCTCCTCGGTGAAAGGCTGAATCTGCAAAGTTGCTGGGCACCTCCTCCACGTGTCTGGTTGTAGAAACACCGGAACCACATCATTCGTCATCGGCCTTCGACGACCCGCCCGTCGGTTGCGACGATTCCGTTGCACACGGTTCCTGCATTCGCAAGGTACACACGGGTGGACTCAATGTTCCGTACGTTGGCATACGGTGTCCGTACGTCGTCCGTACGTCGTCCACATGGCATTCGCACAATTTACAGTCATGCATATAAGTTGGTACCTGTTGAATGCGTCGAGTCTGTCGTCGAACTTTTTGCACAGAGTTTCGTACTCGGGGAACTCGGTACGAAGGTAGACTTGAATCGTTTCCCTGTCATCTGTTGCGATTGACGCCGCGCAAGTGAATTAGTTGTCTTACAAGAAGACTAAGAGAAAAAAAACGGACAATAGTGAAAACCCATCCGTACGTACGGACAGGTATTCCACACGTGTGGACGACGTCGTCCGCACGGGGGGGGGGATTCGTCCATGGATGTTTTCTAGAAGAAGTCTTCTGGACCCGAGAAGACGTCCAAAAGACGTCGCAGAATATATTCAGAAGATGTCCAGAAGACATATCTTCTGATTTTCCCAGAATGTAGGGTCCTGTTCGCATCGAGCGCCACGACTATCACGCAGCAGCAGTTGAACCGCATTTTTTCTGATTTGGGTAAGCGAGACGTCCATGCTGTACCGAGTAGTGATAGCGAGGACGAATCGGAGTACCCCCCTGGGTATTTTGATGAGTCTGACGACGATTTTGAGGAGACTGGTGGCCACTTGGCCTTTCCTGCATTTTCTCCCTCTCGATTGGAACAAGAGCCCACCCTGGACACAAGCTTTCAGAGGGACTCCTATGGCGGTGTTTTCGAGGCTTCAGAAGGTGAATTTTTGCCGCAGCAACATTTCTCGACGGACAATGCGTCTGCATTATGTTACAACAGTATGTTGACGCAGCGAACGCGTGCGATGATGAGTTTCACGTCTTTGACAACTACGATCACGAGTTCACGACGAGCACTACTCTGGTGGTGCTTACGATGACTACAATGACCACTACGATTACGGATCTGGTGGTGCTGGCTACGACTCTGGCGTGGCGGCTATTCTTCCTGTTATAGAGTGTTGAATTTCCGAAAAGAAATTGCCCCGAAATCGTTTGGGGGGCTTAGGCCTTTGGCCGAAGGCCAATTTTCTTTTTTAAATGCTTATATATATGGGGCTTTTTTGAACAATTTTTTAAGGTGGGTGGGTGATGGGGGGAGGGGGGCTTTGGGCCTTCGGCGCCGACGAAGGTGGGGGTGCAGGGAGGAAGGGGAGTGGCTTTAGGCTTTGGCCTTCGGGGCAAAACCTCCAAACCATTTCGGGGCAAAACTTTGAAATTCAACACTCTATTACTCTTGGTTCCTAAACGGACAGGCAGGGCAGTGCACATGGGATGTTTCGACCACTAGCTGAGGCGGAGGTACTCTCCGATGTTTTTCGGGAATTTCTTTTGACCACCAGCGGGCAGTTGTGTGATCTCTCAGTCTATTTTTACAGCCAGACATGGAGACAGGGAGTGTTCCTCCCGAATATTGGCAGACATTTGTTTTTCACAACAACTAAACCGACAGGCATATTTTATTTCTTGATGAATTGTCAACCTCCGCGAACAGACAGGCGGCATCTTGCACAACTGCTGACCACTAGCCGGCAGGGGTTGCTATGCCTGGAATTTCCGCAGCAATTTTCTTGCAGTCAGTATATCATTCGATATTGTTACACGTCATCTTGTGATCTTTGCTAGCTACTTGACTTAACCATTCTCATTAGATGTAAACTCTAGTAGCTAGGGTGGTGACTGACACAAGGTGTAGAGCCACCTCAGATGAGGTGGTGTGCTGGACTGGGCACTGTGACGTGTTCGTACTGTCACGTGTCATTTCCGGAGTGCCATCTTCGGTGACTCTGCGTGTGTCCGTCTTAGTATTTATTCTCGTATATTATCATATTTTGACTTCGTTCTATCTCGCTGGGAGCGTTCTCCCCTAGGCTGTTGTGCGGTTTTCAACAAGTACGCACCGTTGCCACGAAATTCGCCTGAGCAGAATTCGCGGCTGGCACACCGGGAGGTACCGGCGTAGCCGGCGTAACCGCATTCCTAGCAGCACCGGTGTAGAAAATCGTCGCTAGGGATCGTCTATGTGACGTCATACTCGGTGTAGATATTTAGTCCGGAAAGAGAGATGGCCAATCGAGGGGATATTTTCCCGATTGGGAATACACGAATTCCCGTCGGGAATTCCTCCTAGGACCTTCTGTCCTCCTAGGAACTCCCACGCAAGTATGCATGTCATCCATAATTTTTGGATTTAAAATATTAAATGTACATATTCGTTTCCCCTAGCATAACTCAAGTTCGAAATACCTCAACTCGGGTTTCGTTTCACACGGGTACCGGGAACGGGAACGGGAACGGGAACGGAACGGAACTTCCATATAGAACACATCCTAGTTCGATAAAATGCATTTTTAGGTTGCAGCCGAAGGCAACAATACTCGTGCCGAAGGCATGTTTTCTCCCCAAAATGCCCGCCGCAGACGAAAAAATGAAAAGAGAGAAAAAAAACACTCTTTTCTAAAATACCCTTAATCCCATAATGGATTATTACTATGGTGTCTTTGCTAGATATATAGGTTTCGATATATATATATATATATATATCGTTGTAGTAAACCCTGAGTTGAGGGTTTCGGAATCAGAACGGCAAAAGTGATCGTTGATATAAAGAAAGTTGACATAAATACCTAAGCTGTTTCGCGCTTACGGGTGACGGTCACTCAGCCCACTAGAGGATGTGACATGTGACATATTTGTGTGTCACAGTGTCAGCCACCTGAGTCACCACTCATCGTCGTATATGTCTCGATGCTTATCTCGGTCGGCATGTTGTTCAGCGACACTGGCCACCAAGTCCGTGAGTCTGGTGGTGCATGTGAGCCTCGGAAGCCTCATCTCCTTTTCTTCACCAAATGGACTCCAAGCTGGCACTTCGGCGCGTGCTGGTTGAGTTCCACCCTCCTTCACAAAGTGACTCTTGTGCCTTTGACGGTATTGATCAATGGCGTAAAGCTGCCACTGCTTCTTCTTAGTGCTCGAGCTCTGTTGCTTCGCACCGATGCCTTGCGCACCCTTCTGCCCTTGGGAGCACATTGTCTGCAACTTCTCTTCCCAATCACGGTGACTTATAGTCTTTGCCACCTGCTGAGTGTATGCGCTCGAGTTTCCAACCCACTTCGCCAGCAAAGCTTGTCTCTGCTGAAGGTCCGACCTCGCATGGTCTGCCCAGTTGTTATCTACAGCGATAGACTGTCCTGGGGAATTCTCCGCCACCGGGGACTCCTCGCTGTGGGGTAGTCCCTTCCTGCTCGCCTCTGCAACCGCCATCAATAGCTCCATAGCCCTGCGGTCCATAGCCAAGCCCAAAATGCTTGCCAGCTCTTCGTCACTCAGGCCATCAGCCATGCGTAAATCGTTCGCGCTGTAGCCCATGGCTCGCGATTTCTCATCGAGGTTCACCTCTCGGGATTCCTCCTCAGAGTCCGCATCAACGCTGCGAACAACGGTGCCCATTCTTGACGCTCGAAACGCCCTGGACCCTTGCGTCGCCATGATAGTAGGAAGAGCCCTCAATGGTTCTCCCACCACGTTCACCACATAGTGAGGCGTGTGATCTGTCCTCACCACAGGCCTGGGCTGCCAGCCCTTGCATATGATCGATGATACGACCCGGCCCTCCGGTCGCGCCACCTTGCCCACCACAGAGCGAAACTGATAGTTCTGTAACAGGTTACTCCAATATGCCCTCAATCGGTGAGCATACGAACCTGCCCGTGCTGCGTCAAAGGACACTGGTCGGCGCGTCGGCCACAGTGGACAAGCAGGGAAGAATGCATACTGAGAACATGGAGTACGGAAGAAACAATTAGAACACACCTACTGGCGTCCACCCCCTGCTCGGACAGAGGGTGGGGAGACCTCATGAACGAATGGGAACGTGCCAACCAAGGCAAACGAACGGGCCAAACGCGAGGCCGAGGAGGAGATACTGGCGGGAAAACCAAACAATGAACAGAGATACTGTACTGAAAAAAAATGTTACTCACTTGGAGATTAGCACAGGGGAAACCAACCCAGACCAGGACATTAAAAGTGCACCGGGCACGAAGGATAAACAGCTGCGCACGGAAGGCGATGCCACCTACAGTAATCACCCACCTTTAAGAAAACAGGAGATATGGGGCCAGCCAGTGATATTCTCCAACTTGGGTACCCCCCCCCCTGCCAGCGCCAGCGTCCTATGAAAACGCTATGAATAGTGGACCGCGATCTCTTCACTCAGCCAGCGCATTTCTTAGCCATCTACATGGACACCCACCTAGCCCAGACATTTTCTTAAAATTTTCACTTTTCGAACGATGGACCCTGTAGGTCGTGCACAACTTAAGGATCTTAAGCAGGATTTTGATGACGAAATTATTTCGGAGACAGATTATCTAGAACTGAAGGGCATCGTTCTACATGAAATGTACATGAAATATTGAGAGAAGTGATATATTGATGTCACATATCTATAATATCATATGTAATATTTGCAAATGCCAGCAATTTTTTCTTAGCTATAAGAAATTGGAGAATCGTATCTTAGGCCGGCCAGCCAGCACCAATATTTCTTATTTTGGTCCATGCCATAACCTTCAAAAACCAGCCAGCGATATTCACCAACTTGGGTAGCCCCCCGCCCCCCCTGAAACGCTGGCTACTTTCTTATCGTCGGGTTTTCTTAACGGTGAGTGATTACTGTACTGCTATGAACCGGAAGGAGGTCTGATAGGCACCCTCAGCACAGCGAAGACCCGGGAGCTGTATGACAGGTATGCCCAAGCGGTGGGGGACGTCGCAGCTCAACGGCCGACAGAGAAACAGCTGGCCAAAAGGCTGAAACTGAAGGTAGAGCACAATACTGTATACATGTCGACTCCTTTGAGGAAGAAACTTCACAACTACTTATAAGATACTCCAGCAAAGCAGAAATGAAGCACAGGAAAAGAAACCTACAAAACCACTGGACCTTTCCCCCGGAAATGATGGAGGCAGTCCACGAGGCCATGGGGGCGCGGACTGAAGTCTTTGCCTCCCCACTCAACGTACACAGGAATACCAAGATACACTACTTGCAATACCCGCGGGACTCCGTGTTTAGGGCTGTGGGCTCGGCCTGGGAAGCACGATGGTAACAGCTGGGGGCATACCAATTCAACCCAGCGGAATACACGACTGATGACCTCTACAGGGCGCTGAAGAAGGCGATAAACGCTACGAAGACAGCGGAACCTGTCCTAGGCAGGGGTGGGAATATACCACACGTATGCCAAAAGCCCGTACATAAAATTGCTGAACAAACACATGTGATACAACAGGGTACATGAGCTACTGGAGATAAAGGAGGGGCAGTTCACATTCCTGCCACCGGACCACTGGATGCAAGGCAACCTACAAAAACCAAAGCAATGCAACTGGAACATGAGGATGCTAATAGTCGCAAATGTGACAGGATGGAGGAAATTCTGCCCAAACGCGCTCAGAACCCACAACATATTCAGCGAAGCCCTGCGCAGGTGCCCACAAAGCAAAGTCCGGACGATTTGCAGGGCGTGCTACGGGCACAGGCCACTCACACTCGGGGGCACGGACACGCAACCCAGGTCGATAACAGAATGGGAGAAAGACTGCGTCATAGACCCGTCCCCATGGACGAGCCACGAACTACCAGAACTACATGCCCTGCCGGGTGAACACCTGGAAAGGCGTGTAGAAGAAATAATTGAACGCTGGATGGAAGACAGGGAACGGGAAGGAGAACACAGAGGAGGGGACAGGGGGCCGTGGCCCACAATAACGAACGTACTGGAGGCCAACACTACATGGAGCAGGGAGGAAATAAGCAGGGATGCACTCAGAAGGTGGGCGCTACAATTTGCAGACCCAGACACTACAGAGGAGGACATAATCGGGGACCGGTGGCTGCAGCGGGAACCGGGTAAAACGGAGGAAAACGAACCACAACCTGAAAGCCAGTGGGACAACAACGGGAAAGGGTACCCGGAGCCGGACAGAAGGTTTAACAGGAGCGACATGGTCTATACAGAGGGCAGCCAGAGAAAAATTAAGAGGGAAGATGGGGAGCAGGAGGAAGCAACAGCAGCAGGTGTCTGGGACCCAAGAGGGGGACTGAACATGGAACACATGCAACGATGGCAGGGCCACTGTCAAACAGTCAACAGCGCGGAGCTCGCAGCCATATATACGTGGCGCCAACGCTGGATGAAAACAGGGCAAAGAAGAGGTAGGCGTATGTACCGACAGCCTAATCTCTCTCTACCAAATACAAAAAAAAAAACATGAAAAGAAGGCCCCATACACTGGAAAGGCACGTGCACCGAGATGTGCTATGGAAGATACTGAAACAAATACAGACGCTCAACGGGGAAGGAACCAAGGTGGCCCTATACAAAGTCAAGGCACATGTAGGGATACATGGGAACGAAATTGCGGATGAGGTAGCAAAAAAGGCCTGTGTGGAAGGAGAATATGGCCTAAACCACGACAACACGGACACAGTAAGGCGACTGGCCACTTGCGGGTCTACGGGAAGAAAGCTGGACGGACACCAAGCGATATTGAACCATTTGAGAAGAAAAGTACGGGAGGCAAAAATGACAGGGAAAGATAATGTTATGCAACGGATGAAAAGAAAACTGGAAACTGGGCCGGAGGAATGGGACATCAAAAAACAACGCATTGCAAGAACAGAAGCCAAACACGCGCGAAAAAACGAGGAAACGAACGAACCGGAGGAAGGCGAGGATGCAGTAGGGGACACATGGCCAGAGGAAATGGAAGCACAACAGATGCAGGAAGACGAGATTGAATTCCAGCAAATGGAGCAAGAGGAGGAAGCAGCACTGATGCTGGCGCAGAACATGCAAACACTACAGCAAGAAGAAGGAGGGCATGCGACACAGCCAATGGTAGGGGACATAGGGGAAGGCGGCGAAGAGCCCGTCCCCGAAGCCCAGGAGAACGAATGGGAGGTTGAGGAGGGGGAACTAAGACGGATGCAAGAGGAGGAAATGTCACTTACGCATGAGGGGCGACAAGAACAAAGGGAAACCCAAAGCCAACAGGAACCCGACCACGCGAGACCGGCCACACGAACGGTCTCGCAGGAGATTGCAGAGGCACAAGAAGGCCAACAGGATATTGCGCTGCAGGTAACACAGGAAATGGAACTACCGGAGACTCAGGACATGCGCATGGAGGAACAACAGGAGGCGGAAGACGACCTTATTGAAATGGCCCAACAACAGGAGGAAGTACAGGAGGAACAAAGCGCACTCCAGGAAATGGCACAGCAACAAGCAGCAGCACAAAGAGAGGCACAACTGGAACAAAGGTGGAGGAGGGCCTCGATGGAGAAAATACGGATAGCTGCCAAAGAAACGCCGGAGAAATATATGCAGCACTTACGGGGGGACACAGCCATGCACAAACTCTCCAACGAGTATTGGGAAAAAGAACCGAATACCTAAACGAACATGACGTAACTGTGCTGCTGAGATGCAGAGCTAACAAATTACCGGCGGGCCCCTACAGGAAATGGAGGCGAAGGATACGGGCACAAAAGTGCAAATGCTGCGGGATGCCTGGGTACGTAAACACAGGGGGATTCATACGCACGGCCCGTGTGCTAGGGGGGTGTACAGAAAGGGAGATAAAAAACATGATAATAAGCAGGTCAGATGAAACTACCAGAATGATAGTAAAGGACATGGGCAAAGGCAGAAAAGGGGGATGTATAATAAGGACCCACGCCGGGAGAAGGGGGGTGGGAATGAACTCGGGCAGGCCAATAGAGGACTGTCTTACTCACAAGAGGGCAATGCAGAATGGATGGAAGAAATACCCCAGCACCCGAGCATGGAAAGGATACCATACCACACTTTGTGGACATAGTAATGTTGGAAGGAACTGAAAAAGGGAATAAGCAGCCGGGATACTCACACCAGAAAGCAATGGCAGACGCGGGACATATACACCTAGTGGAGGTAACGTACACGGATGCGATGAGCTGGGAGGAAGCGCTAAAAACGAAATACACGAACTATGCACCACTGGTAAAACTATTAGAACTATACGGGTACAAAGTAACACTACACGTAATGGTATTCGGAAACACAGGTACGATATATGAACACACGGAGAAGATACTGACCAAACACCTAGGATTCGACAAGCAGGAAGCACTACAACTCCTCAGGAAAATACACGACCTCGCTACAGGATATGCAGTAAGCCTTAACAGATTATACAGGAAACAAGTAGATAACGAACCTGACTGAAGGAAAATGAAAGAAAAAGTCGAGGGGACTCAAAGCCCCACACCCCGAAAAAGGGTGTCTCTTTTTCTTCTAACTACGACTACATACTTTACAGCAGTTGCCTTGATTTAGGGACATGGTGTATACAAGAATCCATGTATACTTTTGCAGCAAATACTGTGGACCTTCTTATTGATTTTGAATTCCATTAAATAGTTATCAAAATAAAAGTTCTGTATGGTTCACATTATGACATAATCTCTGCGTCGGACAACGTAAGCGCCACATCAATGTATCGAGCAAATAAATAATTATTTGTAAAGTGAATAAAAGGTTCACAGTAATGATTTTTTCAAGCAGTTTTTAATGGGTTTTCGGGGAGGTGTATAATGGCTTGCATGCGGTCCACGTGGGAAAAAAATGGACAAAAAGTCCTGTATACAGCCGGGATACAAAATCACTTTTTTTAGGGACAACTACCTCTATGAATACAGGTCCCGATCTTTATACCGCGGACCTTTGCAGAGCATCCTCCTCCGCTTGCACAAGGCTGGACTTAAGTGTCCTGTGCTGCAGCACCTCGAAGATATTGTATCATCCAAGATACTTTGATACATAATGGGGCACAACCTTATGCACCTAACAGTGGAAACGCATTACAACTTCGAAGGGCTCCTCGGGATTCCAACAATTCCTTTCGCGTTTGCCGCAAGTATTTCTCTGTTTCTTGAAGCTCCACATCCTGCAATCCGCATGTGGTGAATCAACAGCAGCCTGCCAACGTCTCTGGCACACATAATTTGATGGAATAAACACTAGCACCGCGCTTGCACTTGGTGCAACTGCTGGGTGTGTCGGGACTGCGCAGAAATACAGCATGCAATATGAGCGCATGTATAACTACACCTAAACCTGGAGATGACACTTGCCAAATGTGTGCGCAGGGGGCAAAGAGCAATCTGCCACATAAATTGCATCGCTGGACTTGCTATCGAGGGAGAACCATCTCGACTGTAAGCTGGCTATCTCCGTCCTACAGCCACGTGGGCTTACAAGCCGCACTTCCAGCCGGAGGGCGTCATCAATGGCTCCACTGGGTAGAGCAACCAGCCTGTTGCTGGTCAACAATTCATGACACCTCCACACAACTATTTGGCATTGCCAGCGCAGAAAGCACACGCGCCCTCCCTGGAAACAGCATGATGGCGAATGGCAGCCGTGCCTCAGCGGGCGCCTGGGGCACACCTTCCTTTCAAGTACCTCCTCCACAAGCTTCAGATTCAGGGTTGTCTTCGATAGCATGTCAGCTGTATGTTTCCTATACATGGCTGAGAACACTGCGCTCGAACCATGACGCGCCAGCACTCCTGCTTATACTTCTGGTCACTGTGCCACCTTGGATGTATGCTCGGCATAAGTCAACACGCACATGGACATTGCGCATCACCTCGCAGCAGGGATTGGCAAATTCACGAGACTTGAAGCTTTCCACAACGGGGTCCTCTGAAGCTAAGCTGCTGGAACCAATGGGGAAGCCGTGCATCATCAGGCCAATGGATACCATTGCCAAGTCTTATTGGGGGTGCTCAGAATTCGGCATTCGCGGAGAGCAGGCGCTTGACCGAGTCAGGCGACTCCCCACTTTACCACCCTTTGAATGACCCTCCATGTTTGCACGTCACGAAGCATTGCGCCTGGGGGGTATTTGGAAGCTCCTCCGTCTCCTACACCATGTCCCGCCTATCTAATTGACTTCGCGTGAACTCCCACAATAGCTTGAGAGGTATAGAACCATTCAGCTCCGCTGCCAGGAGGCCCGGAATCATGGCTTACCGAGGTGTGCCGAACATGCACAGCATTCACATAAAAACGTCCACCTCTCAATGCAAACAACCGCCAAGCAGGCGTCTCGTTGTACCTCGGTGATGCGATGCAATTGAGTGTAGTCGCCATCACTGGAGAACACGAGGGTGCAGCGCTCCCTCTTGAGGCTGAACGGCAACTGACGGCTGGGGGAGAAAATCCTCCGCACATGCTGACGTGAAATATGGTGAGGCTGACGTCGGTGTGGCAATCTGTGCACGCCACCTCCAACTGATGCTGCCTGTACGGCCGGGAGATGGGAGAAGGAAGGAGGCGCACCGTAGCCGAGGCCAACTCCTAGGACGATGCCCATAAAAAAAGTGACCGCGTTCATATTGTCCAGGAACGGCGCCATCATCTTCAAACAGAAAGGATCCTGCCACACACCGCACCGGGCTTGTTGTCGACTTTCCATTTCATCGCCAGGTTACGATACCCCACGAGACCAAAGCTGTGCCTGGAGCTCCAGTTTGGGGGGGTTCCATCGTACTGCTTTCAAAACGGAACCCGAAAGCAGCGCAAGATGATGTCCAGCCCAGCAGGAACTCGGCGAAGTTGGGACCGAGTCTCCAACTTCGTGATTTACCGGGGTACAATTCCAGGGGAGCTGATACCTCTGTATCGAGACCACACTGGTCTACGGCATGGAATTTTCGGTTTTCGTCACATCAGCCCGGTGTCAGCTGGTTTCATTTCATCGCCAACGGTTTGTAGAAGCACTTCTAGAAGCCTCTACTCTGCATCTAATGTGGCATACGGCGAACTGCTGTGCATGGACCACTCACCTCGGACTCCAGCATCTGAGGAGCTGCGCACACCTCATCGGAATTTTGATTTTTTAGCTGCATCTGCAATGGACACCCCTTCCCCCCACCCCCTCTCATCATCGGTTTTGCCAGGGCCTAAGCAGGGTCATCAGTGCTTGGATATGCCACATCGCACAGAGAGAATACGTTATATATATATATATATAAGCCAAATCTGAGCAAGACGTCACGGAACAGGTTTTACTCCTGACCAGATGCCGGCCAGTGCATTACCACCGGCAGAGCTCTATCTGACAAGCTTCTCGTGGACGGACAATCCATTACAGAATCGTCATCGCTCACTCACAAGCATATCCTGAGCCACACCACTTCGCATATATGCGCTCAGGCATCGGTCAAAGCATGGTGCCCTGTGGCGGTCGGCCCATCTCGAATCCGGCCCCCTCATGATCCTCCACAGGCCTCCCACACCTGGTCTTCCTTTGCCATTGCAGCCCTCCGTCATGGCTGAAGCGCTGCACTGCGCGGGGGGGGGGCACACCGTGAGCTCGTTGATATCCAGCTGCATGTTCAAATTCCTGAGCTTCAGCGTGTCACGCTCTATCTGCAGCTGCGCGTAGCCCTCGCACCTGTGCACCGTTGATACCCCCGTGAGGCGAACCTGTGCACCGTTGATACACCCATGAGGCGCACGTGTGCCTTTCATGATTTATCTAACTTTGTATCAGAAGATGCAAGCTGGCATGATTCCTACAGCTTCCTTCCGCTCAATGCCGACCAAACAAGCGCGCTATTAATCCAGCATCGAGCTCCTAGCTCCTCTAGAAGCAGGTAGGAAGGCTCTCATTGTGAAATATCGGCGCTCTCTGCGGACGGCCGCCTCAAGAGAACTCGGAAACTTCTGCGTAGCAGAGCTGTGTGAAGCACAGGACGTGAGCTTCATGGAAGCTTCGCTCTGTTGGATCGAGAGAGACGCCACCATGGCAAGTGGCGAGTGACACACTCGTGCCTCAGTCTGGCAGTTGAGAGCCAAACGCAATTCGAGAATACTGCCCGAATATTCCTCTGCCCCTACAGTTGCTTCTGAGGTAGCGCTCCCGTCTCCCAATATATAATCTCAAACAAGACCGCCGAGTACCACACCCCTCGCAAACACGCGATAGGAGAAGGGGGAGGTGCCATACGTGGTGAGCTCCTTGCTCAGCGCCATCAGCTCTGCGGCACAATCCGGCTTTTCGTCAACACGTGGAGCTTCTTGTATGGGCGGCGGGGTTGCAGTTGGCGCTGCATAGGAGGGCGCTGATTGGAAGGACTCTGCTTTCCGCATAGTCATCGACATGGCGAAGGCGTCAATCGTGGAGACCACCGCCGACGCGATTGAGCTCAGCAACGTCGATATTTGAGCAACGAACAGGAGCACTGCTCCAATCAGGGTCGAGATCAGCCCTTCAATCATGGTCATCAGTCCAGCAATGAGCGGAGGCGCAAGAAGCAGCACACACATCCATGCCACCGCCATGGGCCATGTGCCATAGTCGGTCGGTGCCTCGGTCGGCACCCCACGCTTGGAGACGACGGTGGAGCGCAGCGTGGCATGCGCCGACTGCACAGTCTGTTGCGCAGAAATCCACACCCCCGAGGCACACATGTGAGCTGGGACGGGCCCATCAATGCTGCTCAAGCCATGTCATGCAAAGCACGTGCAGCCGCTTTCTGCACAGCACTCCACCAGCACTCAGGAAAAATACCAGCCAGTCCCCTCGAGTGCGGAGCACGTTACGATGCACTGGTTATCCAGGTCACCACACATCAAGTTAAGCCTCGTATGTGACGACCAGGTGTGCATCAATAGCTGCTGCCGCAATGATTAGCCATCATGCGACATCAAGGCGAGCCCTGCATGTGACCCACCGATTTATTCTGGCGCACGCTCGTCTGCGCCTGTGCCTGCTGCGGTTGCTGCTGTTGTTGCTGCTGTTGCTGCTGGCGTCGCATAAACTCCGCCTGGCATAAGAGGTACCCAGCAGAAGACCCAGCTCACAGATGCTGCATTCTGACACCCCTGGCTGTTTTGAAGTGCAACCCTGAACACCCAAAATGTGCTCACTCAGAGCTAATGTATGCTCCTTTGCACTGACTGTGAGAGCTCGTAACATGACCCACATATCCTACACCGGCCATTGCGTATACAGGCCGCATACTGCCTTCATCGTTTGTGAACACGCGCCGGAGGATCCTGGGGGATGCCAGCCACGCCAACGGGTCTGCACAGCGCTCTTGTTCTCTGCCAGGTACTGCAGCTATTGAACCGATTGATTTTGCAGCTGGGGCTCTCATTCTGGGAACCCCCCCAAGCGCTCCCCTGACACCACACACCTTGGTCACCCCAACTCGGGCGGGCGCCTCCCTGAAGCCGCTTTTCATCCCTGGCATGACTTCTCTACCCTGTTCAGGTCGATGGCGCCCGGGCTACACCTGCTTGACCTTCATTGCATTCTCGTGCTCGGCCGCCACACGTGCGCCAGCCGCCACGGCGGCATCCAACGCTGCCTTCTGCGCGGCCGCGGCCGCGGCAGAGGCAAAGGCTTCATCGTCCTGTTGCGCTGCCGCTGTCTTACCCCGGCTCTCCCTGTCCTTCTTCCTCTCCTTCTTGGCGGAA
Source organism: Cymbomonas tetramitiformis (assembly GCA_001247695.2). NCBI lineage: Eukaryota > Viridiplantae > Chlorophyta > Pyramimonadophyceae > Pyramimonadales > Pyramimonadaceae > Cymbomonas > Cymbomonas tetramitiformis. The sequence continues at coordinate 56,443 of LGRX02034167.1, forward strand.
CCATTGGAAGACTGGGGGCTGACAACCGATTGGGGGCTGACGGCTTGGCTGATGGCGGGTTGGTGCTGTGGCGTTGATGGCGGTGAGGTGGGCGACCCGTACGGTGAACCGGTGGTGTCGGGCGCTGGGCTTTCCCTTTCTAACTCTGCGCACCCCACACTTCAGTACAGTCAAGGGACCGCAGCGAATTACATGGAAGAGTTATGATTCGAATTCGTGCACAGCTCGGGGGAGTCCTGAGAGCACAGTAACCCCCTCCGGACAGTCCTAAGCACGGAGAATCGAGGACGCGGATTGCGGGCTCATGTACAGATCAGTTATCCCGATCACAGAGGATCCAGAATTCGAATCGCACATCCTTAGAAGCTCAAGGGTGCTGCCTGCAATCAATTGCACAGATTGAGGTCCTGACCGCAGATAAGTATGCATATCGAGGGTCGCAATCGCACACAAGTTCACAGGTCGGGGGTCCGGCTTGCAGACCCCAGTGCACATGAAGGAGCAAATGGAGCAGGCGGTCTGAGCACACATCCGGGAAACCACATGACTTTAGCAGATATCCAAACCACAAGATAAGAAGCTCGCCAACACACATGGACAGTATACAGTCTTGGCACTCATCGGAGCGGACACGACAGGCAGCCTCCGCCCGCCTTTCAGCTGTTTTCCATCCGTCACTCATGAACGACGATGCTGTGCACAATGGCCAGCTCTCCCTCGACTTGATGCCCTTGAACGACAAGGCCGCGTGGATGCTGGGCGCCGCAATGTTTACATCTGTGCACAGGCTATGCAGAACATGGCCGGGAGAACTATAGTTGCTGGCTGGGTGGTTGAAACCGTGTGCAAGTATATAGGCACCACCGATGAATTTGCGCCTCAGGCAGGGATCAGGTGCGCACCAAGGTCGAGCAGGTTGAATGATATAGTCACGAGCACCTGACCATGTTTTCTGCACATCCCACGCCACCCAATCACGGAGAGTTTGAGGGTGCCGCCGCCGTGTTAGTAGCGACTGGGCCACACGCAAAGGGCATTCACGACGGGGGGGCGCGTATGATCACAATGCGGTCTCGCTGCAAGCCCGCATCCCTGGGGGAAGAGAGAAGCATCCAGTACAAAAAACTCAAATTCAAGTCCTTAGGGTGTAGGGTTCAGTACTTTCCACTCCGGCCCAACAGCGGGTACCACTCCTGTGCAATCGGAGGGTTCCGGTTTCCATTCTTGAGAGCTTGGACGTAGGCCTGCTCCATCACCGCCCACCAAGGCAGCTCAAGCTCTCCCCGAGTTCGGGTCAGGGCATCGCGAAAAAGCGGCTTGGCCCTGCTCATGGCGCCGCTTGCTCAACGTGCGAGGGGTGACGCGCCATGATCACGAGGCTGGTGGCGTCATCTCGTCGCCGCCCGGCGCCCAACATGCAGTAAACGCCAACACGCAGTAAATGGCGAGCATTGTCACTCGCCACAGCCTGCCGCATTCCAAAAGTCACTGGCAGGAACGGAGTCCGGCTGGAAGGCGCTCCGGGCACACTAGTGCTTCCATCGCACTCAGAGCGGGCGGTGCCGCAAGAAGAAGGGTGGCCACACCGTCAGCAGCGCCCCTGCTGGGATCGAAGCTGAGCCGAAGCTGGTATTCGACGGGGACACCTGCCCCACCTCCGGTCCCCAGCGTTAAGTCTGCACTATTCAGGTAATAGCATCACCCTCTTTCTCTCACCCATGGGCAGAAATGAAAGATGGCAGATGACGTGCCTGGGCAGGCAGCGAGAGGGGTTGCTAGGTTGCTACGCGGCAGAGCTCCCACCAAGGCAGCCAGAGGGGTTGCTAGATTGCTACGCGGCAGAGCTCCCACCAAGGCAAACAGGTTGCTGAGGTTGCACGCTGCAGGCTCCACCAAGGCAGCAAGAGGTTGCAGAGGCTGCCACGCGGCAGAGTCCCACCAAGGCAGCCGGAGGTCGCTAGGTTGCCACGCTGGGCAGAGCCCCACCACAGAGGGGTTGCTAGGTTGCTACAGGTGAGCGCTCCCACCAAGGCAGCCAGAGGGTTAAGCAGCTGCTACGCGGCAGAGCTCCCACCTGGCAGCCAGAGGCCAAGAAGGCTACGCGGCAGAGCTCCCACCAAGGCAGCCAGAGGGGTTGCTAGGTTGCTACGCGGCAGAGCTCCCACCAAGGCAGTGCCCTTCCCCAGCACGTCGATCGACAGCGTCTTGTGCTCCATTCTCTTCTGGTCAATACTGAACATGACGTCTTCTCCCCTGTAGTCGCCCTCAGACAGACCGCACACGGCACGGCTGAGCCACGTGTGCAAGGGAGTGCCCAGTGGAAGTGTCTTGAAGTATCTCGAGTTCCTTTTACGGCAAGGGGCTGGTCTGCGTCACAACGCTGTGATATACATATATCTAAATATATGACAGGCAGATGGCGCATGACCAGGAGGCGACCCTAGGAGGAGCCGCAAGGAGCCAACGCATGACCAGGAGGCGACCCCAGGAGGAGCCGCGAGGAGCCAACGCATGACCAGGAGGCGACCCTAGGAGGAGCCGCGAGGAGCCAACGCATGACCAGGAGGCGACCCTAGGAGGAGCCGCGAGGAGCCAACGCGTGACCAGGAGGCGACCCTAGGAGGAGCCGCGAGGAGCCAACGCATGCCATGATGCGCATCATCGGCGGCGGGTCGGACCACACTGCGCTCCCTTTGTTGCTCTTGACGGTCTTCATTTGGATTAGCTCACCCTCCCATCCCACCACCGCAGACACGGAGGTTGCCTTCTCCTTCAGGTCCTTCGCCTCATCCACGGTGATCAGCATCTCTGCGCGCTGAGTGCACCTCCAATCGCCGCCCACATCCCCCCTCTGACACGTGAACAGGTTCCCTCAAGGTGACCCTACAAACCTGTCCTGAGCTTAGACGACCCTGCCCGGTAGCTGGAGTTGGGAAAGGAAGACCTGTCGATATGGCACACAAGAGAAATAGAAAAGAACAGAGGCCCGCTACACCAGCGTCACGTGCGCGGGCCCACCACGCATGCGTTACGTGCGCGGGCCCGCCACGCATGCATCACGTGCATGGGCCCGCCAAGCATGCGTCGCGTGCGTGGGCCCGCCATGCATGCGTCACGTGTGCGCGTAACATGCGGCCTACGAATGCTGGTAGACACGCGAATAGAAACTAGGCGAATGGGAAACCCCATCACCGCTGAGGATCCCGACTTCAAATGTCAGCACCGATCCCACAGCTTCCGATGCTGAAGACACTCTAATTGTCTGCAGTGATTCTGTGTCCAGATTCGCGCGCAAGCCCCAAACTGTAGAGCCAGGCTTACTGACCGTCGTCGGGGAGACACACGTGCGCCCTTCGGATGGCTTCTCCGGCACATGCGATTACCTGGACCTTCTCGTAGGAGAGAGTCAAGTTGATGAATCCTGTGACCTTCCTGTCCTTGGCGATCTTCTGATTTGGGCTCAGGCTAAAGTCGTTCGTATGCGACTTCCCGGAGGCCCCAGAGAAGAAGCGGTCGAGGGAAATCTGAGCCCCCGCAGCGCCCAGCTCGTCACCCATGAGCCCCTTCGCTTATTGCCAACCACTAGCACCGCCTGCATCACCACATTGTTGCATGTTGAGCTCACAGGGTTGGGTTCACAACGGCGGGAACGCCGGCCCTGATTGTAGCAATAGGGAGCTTGATACACGCAAGGGAGGTCCTTGCCACGACCACCAGCACACGAAACACTGTACAAAAGTCGTTGCACAGGAAATATCAAGCCCTGGGAGCCGCACCCGCATGAGCCCTGGCCCGCTCCCCGAGCGCAGCGCGGACCGCGGAGGCTTACCTCGCACTCGCCCATCCAGTCGTCACCCGTGGCGTAGTCTTTGTCCAAGACATCCAGCCGAAGATACGCCGACTTGCCGTACACCTGCAGGCCTCGCAGGAGAGCAACGTTAGCAACGGGACCATTGCACGGTGCTCCGACGGCCGCCGTTCAAGAGCCGGTTCATGTCCACACTAAGCGCATGGGCGCCACCCAACAGGGCTTGAGGCCACTACCAGCTCCTGCATACCGGCCAGGAGCTGGTTCAAGCCGCAAGGTATCTGTGAATTCCGCATAAGAGCCACGTGGAAGCCACACAGAGCGCGTGGGCGACCCAAGAACCGGCTCGAGGCATGGGGACATGGATTCCCCCATGAGTGGGGACTGGAGATACGAGAAAAAGCGAATGGAACGCTCAGAGGGTTGACGGTACGCGGTGGGCACGCACGTTCATGAGGAACTTCTCGTTCCACACCGGGGTGAGCGTTCTGTTGATCACTTTCGACGTCTTGATGCTCTCTTTGTCCATTGCGCCCCCCTGCGTCAAGAAGTGGCGTGATCCTTACCTCAAAATCGAAAAGCCCGAGCCACTTTCCCCTTGACGGTTGAGAGCCTAACTTAGACACTGCTGCGGGGGAGCTGAAACTCGGATGCCGCAACTGCCCTAAGAAGCGCAGGAAGCACACGTAAGCGTTGCTGGAGCGCCTACGCATTTTCACGGAATATCAGGGGCTGCTGGCTCTGTCTCAACGTGCACCAACAGCGTCCCCGAGTCCCAAAATCAAGTCGGCAAATAGCTTCTTAACACAGCAAAACGTGGTGCAAGGAAATATCCAGGAGATTACTGAACGTGCGACTCTCTACCTCACAAGCCCAACAGAGCGTATAACTGTGACAGCAACAAGGAGCTTGCTCTCATAGCGTGAAGTGCATTGTTCCTTAAGGACGCGTTTAGGAACACGGCGACATCCTCGGGAAACAATATGCCCGAGGAGCGGTGCACACCTAACGGTTGTTTATATGCTGAAAAGAGAATTCACAAGACGGAGTGGGTAGGCGCTATAGCGTGCTTTGAAAAGAGATAGTGGTTTCACCGGAGTCGCAGCCCCTTTACCAGCGGACTGGGGCGGCAAGTCGCTCCGGTTGTGGTACTTCAAACCAAACTGCCACATGAAAGCGGAATCAAGTGAGGTCACAAACCCCAAAGAAAGACAATTTCAGCTGATATTCCCAGAAAAAACTTCTCCAGTCAAAAGTAGGTTGGCTTGCAAGTGAGTTTCACAGGTAGAACAAAGACAGGCCATTGGAGCACAAGTCTGCCGAACAGCATACGCATGCTTCCCGCCAATTTCTGCCATTCGTCAGAGGGAATGATGAGACGCACAAAGGGCGACTAAATCATATTCGTTTGCCCCAGCCTTCTTTGAATTTTGCAAACGCGCAGCCATGAAAGAAAGACGCCCAAGGAAAGGAAAGATTCAAACTACCCTGATAAAGCCACATTGTGTCCACTATAATACCGGTTGTACTCAACGGTCCAACAACCAGGAAATCGCTTATTCCAGCCCCGTGGCCATGTGCTCACCTTGACATACGGGTCAGAACTTCCGGTCACGTCCAGGGCTACAAGCCCGCTCCCGTGATTTAGCGATACTTCCAAAATACCGATCGGCGCCTTCATACCTTCCGCTTTCTTGATAATAGAAGTCATTATGTTTTCTGGTGAAGACTCTTGAGGTGCCGATCGTAATACACTCCAAAGAATCGAAATTTAAAAGAATAGAGAAGCCGCGAGGGTTTGTTATCAAGGACCTCACCTCAATTGGTACTCGCGTCGGTCGTGTGTCGACAAACAAGTTTTGCATCTGAACAGAAAACCGCAACCGTTCCGAAAGTTGATCGTGATGTTGTTACATTAGGCTTAATGATCCAACTCATTTTTACCCTGTAGGAATAATAGACGAGATAAAAATACACATAGATATCTTCCCCCCACTACCGACTTGGTCCAGACGTGTAACTTGCGCAGAACCGAGGTGGCAGAACTGTGGGGGCTTACCACCTGGCGCTGCCACGACAAGTCCCCTCCACCCCACCCAAGCCCCCCCCACCCCGACGACCGGCAAGCCGGAACTCACTGAACTTGAAGATCGCAAATTTATCAAAATTTTAAAGTACACAGTCACGGAGACACAGAGATTTTCCCTTCCGGGAGGGGAGCTGGGCTCTTCACACCCCTGACCTCAGTGCTGTCAAATTCACCATCAGGGAATAAACCCTCAGATTTATTTTCATGTATCTTAGACTGCGAATCACCCGAGCACCTCGTCCCAGCTTCACAGAGTTTGTGGAGACTGTAAAAACACGCGTATAACCCACCGTCGTCCGTTATACCCACCGTTTATTTCACTGTCTCTGTCAGGTGTTGGGCCTCACCACTGGCGAGGTTGCTTGCGCTTCAAATTCTCTGATCCCGTACCTTGTGCGGTGACTTTCACACTTATCACCAAATCCGGCTGAGCACCTTCGTCCTCTTTGCCGACATCTTCACCCCGCGTCCCCCTTGGCACCGGGAAATTTTTTCGAGCACCTTGTCCTCGACCACACCCACCTTTTCCACGCCGACTTTTTCAGCATTTCACGTTACGTACTTCCAGCAATGTCCGCGGAGCGCATTTCGCTTGCCAGCCGCCTTCGCGCTGCCCGACCCACGGGCGGGGCTTCCCCTACCCCCAGTGCCTCCAGTCCGTCTGGGGATTCTTCTGGCGAGCCGGTGGTGCCCATGTCAACGTTGATCACCCGCCCTACGCCGGTGTCACGTTCACCAACTGCTGTCGAGTTTCATCAGAACAGCGATGTATGGACATCTACACCTGTGCGAGCCTCCCAACGAACTGAATTCACTGAGAAAATGGACTACGCCTTCGCTTATGGGGAGGAGCTGTCCAAGCTTCTTCGTTCGCATGGATTCAAGTCGAACGTGGGCCTCTCTTTGGATGGACCGGATTCCGAAACTGACTTCGCCGTCCTGCTGGCTAACATGTCCCACGTCTTCGGTCCTATCTCCCGCGACGAGGTCTTCAAACTTCTGGATCTGGACTTCGAGTACGAGTACTACCACTACACCATCAACGAGCTCATTTTTTCCGTGCTCCCCACTGTTCTCCGCGGCATGGCGCTCTCCCTCTACGAGGAGTCCGCCGAGATTTTCCCGCACGACGGGCGCTGCGCTTTACAGCGCCTTCGCTACCAGGTCGAGGGCATTGGCGACCCCGACACCCATCGTTTCTGGGTCCGCCTTCGCTCGACTGTGATTGACGAGACCATCGAGCCCGCCCCTCAACTGGCTGTCGTGCGCACCCTCGCGGACAAGCATCGCCGCCTGTACCCTGACTACACCGACCGCAGCCTGGTGGAGGACGTGTACACCGTCCTCCGATCGTCCGCGGCCAAGTCCCCCTACGTTACACCATTGTACCTGGTGGTGCTGCGCGAGCTCAGCACCAACAACAACTTCACCTTCGCCTCCCTCACCCTGCGGCTTGGTAAGGTCTTCCGCGACGAGTCCGCCCTTGCCCGACTTTCCGCGCCTGCCCTGCCTTCGTCTGGTGGTGCTACCCGCACCGGTGGTGGTGGCGGGAAGGAGCCTGCCTTTCACTCCCTGAGCAGGCGCAAGTTCATCCCGCCCGAGGGGACTTGGAAGAAAAACGACATGGGCGGGCGCTACTTGGTGTGGGACGGCACTGGCATGCCGTGCGTGACGTGCTTCCGCCTGTGGGCCGTCACGACCGGCCACATGGACTCCGACGGCATTTGCCCCTACGTGTGTGTCCAAGCCTTCGCACCAGGGCGTGCTCCCGCCCTCGCACCCCGTGCTCCACCCAAACCCCCTTCCATGTCCGCATGGCCGCCCTCGGACGCGCCGCAGGCCCACGCCCTCCGCGAGCTCGAGCCTGCACCGCAGGATGCGGCTCCTCCACCTGACGCGGCCGCCTTATCTGTCCGCTTCTCGGTGGAGCCACCTCCTCATCGCGGCATCGACCCTCCCAAGAGGGCACCCACGGCTTACAGCGACAGCGATGACGACGCGCCTGCGGCGCTTTCCATCGTGCAGCACGAGGACGATGACGAGGACTGGCCGGCCTTCCGGTCCACCCCGTGGATTCCGTCCTTCAGCGGGTCTGGTGGCAGCGGCTCCAAGTGAGCATCGAGTTCCACATCGTCGCCAATCGCCGACGCCGACATGTGTGGGCCTCCGTGTGTCCATTAGACTTCAGTAGAAACTTCAAACCTTCGATGCCTAACTCCGCTAGCCTATAGATTGTTCCGGGCCAGCGCCCGAGCGGGGATCCGCAACTAGCTGGACTGAAAAAGGTCCCATTGGGCCTGTAACTATCTGTATGGTTTAGGGTTAGGGCTTTCTAGCTTGCATGCCTGCTTTGGCACCTCACCTCTTCGGGGTGAGGTGGTGTCAAGGAGACACAGACTTCCCCCCCCCTGGGGGAGGGAGCCCTGGTCTTTCTGTCACCCCTCGACCTCAGGTGCCAAGTCAGCTCCGCCTGTCATCAGTGGTGGGGAAAATAAAACCCCTGTATTTTATTTTCATGTATCTTAGACTGCGAATCACCCGAGCACCTCGTCCCAGCTTCACAGAGTTTGTGGAGACTGTAAAAACACGCGTATAACCCACCGTCGTCCGTTATACCCACCGTTTATTTCACTGTCTCTGTCAAATAGCGCGGATTACAAAATTTCAAAATTCGTTTCCCAAGATCTGCCGCTTGACGTCTCGGGGTCAAATCCCGGTGGGAAATACAATTGCGCGCGAAAAATTTCCGCCGATTTCAAGGTAAATTTGCATACCAAAAAATTCGGGTAGGGGGGACTAACATCTTTCGACGCGCCGGCTTCGTCGACGGACACAGGAGGGGGGGCTTGCGGCTGGAGGTGGAAGAACGTGGGGGTGACTATCATTTCACGGAAAATGTCAAGTCAGGTATGTTGGCAATGCACCAACACCCAGCTAAGTCTACTGCACAGCACTTAAAGCAGGAACTAGCATGAGGGTCCTTCGCAGGCCCCCATGAGGGATAACTGTTGCTAGCCTCTGCCAAAACAGTCAGTACTATTGCACAGGTGCAATGCCGCAGCCTACTCTCTACCGAGCCTAACAAAGATCCGTCTGCCCTTCTGCGGGCCAAAAACAATCTTCCATTCAGTTGCTGCTCGTAGTGCACTCCGATCACCGCTGCCACGGTGCAACCTGCTCAAGGGCGGGGGGCGGGACTTCCACACAGTTAATCGTCAGACCACGGCAAGAAGCCTTCTCAGTCACTGAGACGGCTCTTATGGCCTCCGACCGATTAGAAAACCTCAGTTTTCAGATCGGTTCCCGGTGACTGTCATACTTCCAGTCACCTGTCACAGATCAGAAAACTCTCGGTTATTTCAAACTATCTCGTCTATTATCGCTATCGTGTGTCGGGCTCCGCTATAATAAACAATTTTAAATTCTAATATATATTTTGTACCCAAGCATTTAAGAAGATTTTTCGTGATGTCATGTGATTTTTGGAAGTCGCTTTATACGCAATACGCGTAAAAATAGGGGTGAAGAATCCTCGTAAAATACGCGTAAACCACGTAAGCGGTATCGGTATAAAAGAGGTCAAAGATCGCCGATCGATCTCGTTTTTATACCTCAGACGTCAGACGTCAGAGCCCCAGTTGCCCGTGCCCCACCCAGACGCGCCCAGACGCAGAGTGACTCTCACTCTGGGAGTCGCAGTCGCAGTCGCTCTACTGTACTCACATAGCGATAGGGTCAGACTCATACTCGATACTGTCGAGCCCTTTTGATCCGGGCTCCCACTCCTGTTCCTGCTCCCGCTATTTTGCCACATCGGACTGGCACCTGGCGCTCGCCCATGCTCGCGGCGTGCTCACATGAGCGTGGATAAAAAATGGTCTCGCATCCTGTTGCGGATTGAAATATTCCACCTGGTGCAGCGTCGATCGGGAATATGTCTATGTCTGTATGATCCAAGCTTTTTGCACGGAATTCAAAATGTCAGACGACAGGTCAGCAAGAGGAACAGGTTAACAGGTTTCGCCGAACCTGTTATCTGAAGAATAACAGGCGAAAATAACAGGATCGACCTGCTATTTTCCCTTGTATAAGATACGATGTGGAGACCGCTTTTCCCCGCGCCGGGGCATCTCTGACGTGGACCACTCAGGGGGCTGTATTTGAAATAACAGGAACGGGAACAGCATTGGGATCAGGTGTCAACAGGGCTCGACTGATACTTGAGCTTCGCGATGGGACGTGAAATCGCGATGACGGGTCAGAAGTCAGAATCGCCGAAAATGATGGGGGCATACCCAGGGGTCCTGTCCATGGGGTAACCATGGACAGGTGATTTGTGATAGTGCTAAGTTCCCGGGGGGGGGTACCGGGTTTGAAGGGTAGGGTTGTACACGAAAGTGGCATAGTACTAGAAAAAAGTGGTCTCAGCCGCAGCACTATAGTACGACAGATTAGAGTGCCCATGTGGAGTTGTGGACCCCCGCCGCACAAGCGGTTGGCAATCAGACATGATCAGAATCAGATCAGATCAGATCAGAATCAGATCAGATCAGGTGAAAATCAGGTAAATAGACAAAGTGTGTCGTCGTTTCTAACATATTGCGCCTATGGCAACAAACAATATGCCAAGATGTAAGTCTAGATGAGCCCTTTTCGCTCACCAGCTTTTATACGGAAAGGATAAGTATTTCAAGTTTCGATAACAGTGCGCGGTCTCTGCGAAAGCTTGTAACCGCGCAAAAGGTGTCGTCGTTTGCGATATATTACGCCCATGGCGACAAACAATATACCAAAATGTAAGTCTAGATGAGCCCACTTTGCTCACCAACTTTCATATGGAAAGGATAAGTATTGCTGGATTTGACACTGTGACACTCAAAACTGTCACATGTCACTTCCTATGGTAGGCTGGGTGACCGTCACCAGTAGACGGGAAACACCCGTTAGGTATTTATGTATGCCTCTCTTTTATCTATCACACTTTTACCGTTCCGATTCCGTAACCCTTAACTCAGGGTTTATCTCACCAGTTAGATATATATTACCGCCGAACTATATATCTGCCAGGTTTGGCCCCACTTGCGCTTTATTTAGCCACTGCGAGATTGCCACCATGAGTGGCTAAGCTCGGACGCCTGTGCGATGGAGTGAGGCGCTCCGCGCGTGAGAGTGCCGGCAGTCACGGGTATGGCCTAAATTTTATGGGTTGATTTACGGCACGCCGCACCGGTTGGAGAACGATTTTCTTACGGGACTTAACGTTGGACTGGTTTGCGTTTTCTGGTTGGATCCCACACCGTTGCGTATTGGCCGCCGCTACCACACGACTTCCCGGAATTATTTGATCTCTCACGGCGGCCGTATCGGCGACCCACGCGTTTCTTGGCCGCCCGAAACTGCCGCACGTCTCACGTTCCATTGCCTCACTCCGCCCCTTCAGTCCTTCTCCCTATGGTTGCTTCTACTCGAGCCACCGCTAGCATGGCGAAACAATCGCCGACGCGCACTAGCCACGATTTTTGATTCAGCAGCTGCGAGACACGCCAACACTCCGGCCACACCGCCGGCAGCTCAGCCGGCTGCCAATTCAGCAGGTGCTGCGTTCCTAGCCTCGGTGCGTACGCTTCAACGGGAGCACTTCGACATGAAGATCTCCAAGTCCGTTCGTCAAAAGTTGTTCGAGGACAAGAACGGACGGTTTTCAGGGACTGAGTGCCACGCGTCCGCACTCTTCGCCAAGATGGTCTCTGCGCTGCAGACGGCATTTGTCACGGAGGACATTGGTTTTGCACCCCTTTTCCTGCTGGGCAATGCTACCCTTCCCGTCCGCGTGGAGGCCAACGCCTTGTTGTTCTCCGCGCTTGAGCTCATGGTTGACCCCACGTCACCCGCAGCTGACTGGTTGGACTCCTCGCACTCCAACTTCCCGAGCGACGGTAAGCGGGTGCTGCTTGAGTTTGCCCGCCGCATGATCCCGGCGGGTGACCCCTTTCAGGGTCAAGCGGACATGTTGAGCATCCGCATCTCTGCGGGCGTGGACCCGCATGACAAAATCGGCGACTTCAACGCCGCCCTGAAGGCTGCGAGGACGCGGGCAACACTCCACGATGAGGACGTGAAGGCGCTGTTCATCAAGTCCCTCGACACCGTCTTCTACCAGCCGGTGGTGTCGCGGTTGCTTCTCCACGATCAACGAGCCGCTCACGACCTTCTCACGATTCAACAATGGGTGCGTGAATGCTACTCCGAGCACGTGCGGGCGGGCACCGCCACGGCGTCCGCACACCGCTACTCTCACGGCACGCATTTCATGGAGGGGGCCGCCGATGACTCCGGTGGACCTGACGAGCTCGCGGACTTGAGGACGATGGTCCTCGACTTGAAGCGTCAATTGGCCGCGTTCCTCGACACCGCCGGGTCCGAGCCGTCACCACGGGGGTTTACCCCTCGCGCGGACAAGCCGGACCGCCGCGTCAAGACCCGTTTGGCGGCCTCGCCCCTCCCCAAAGGGGGGAATTGGTCTCAATCCGTCTCGAGGAAGGTGGCCTTCCACCGCGACAGCGGTGCGACCATCCCGTACTGCCAAAATCAGGTGTGTGCTAAGGGGAAGGCGAGGCATTGGCACCGGGACTGCCCGAACGGGGGCAGGACCGGACTCTCGGCCTTCGCCTTCGCCGAGGAGGCCGAGAACTCCGTGTTGGCCGCGAAGTTCCAACACGCCATCGACAACGGCGACCCCGTGGAATTCGACGCCCTCTGCATGCTTGCGGGCGGGAAGCCGGAGGTCTTCACCGATCTTTCCGCGTGCTCGTTCTATACACTGTATTTCCGTTGCAGTATCTCGCACAGCACGTCCCAGGTGATAGGGGCGGCAGCCTGACCGGTTCGCCACCGGTCAGCTCAGGTTGAGTCCCTGACCGCCTCGAGGTGGGCGCACTCTCGGCAGTCGCCGCCTGGCCCATCTCCTCGGGGCTTAACAGGTTGGCGTCGCTGCACAGCTCGACAAGATCCGACGCGGCGTCGGTCGGCGCGCAGTCTGTGATGCCTGGTTTTATGGTGCGCCGCGGCAGCAGCGGTTTGCCGTAGGTGTAACGCGATTTGGGCACGTTCGTGTCGGCCACCCGCGCGCTCCGATGCGTCAGATCCACGTACATCCCGCAGTAATCTGTTTCGGCCTCACGCTCGTTCACCACGGGTAGCGCGCACTGACGCGGCGTGGCCGAATTGACGGTGACCGCGCCGTAGCGATGGTCGAGCAGCAAGCTCCGTCCCGACATCGACACGTTGATGAACATGCCCACCTTGGCGTTGTCGTCCGGGCCGGTCGCGTTGAGCACGGTGGTTTTACTGTTAGCCTTAGCGCGCAAGTGCATGCCGTCTCCCGCGGAGAAGGGCAAGCCATCGGCGTCGCTGCTTAGCGGATCCGCGCACGCTACGGCGGTGCCACCCCCCGTTATCTGATAATATTGGGTGTCGACGCAATGCTGTTCCGGGTCGTAATCTTTGAAGACGGCGCCGTCGAACAGCGCGCTCAGTCGGGTCGTCTGGACGCCGAGACCGTTCAGCGAATCGCTGCTGACGCAGGCTGTATCGGTGAGACCCTTGTACGTCACGGTGTTCGGCAGCAGCGCCTGCAGCTCCGCGAGCAAAGCCTCGCGGATGTACGTCCGATCCGAGACCGAGTAAGGTTCCGTGCCGAGCGGTGCGGCAATACGCTGAAGCGTTCGCGCCGGATTCAACGCCGCGCGTTTTTCTTTCGTCGACGGATCCGCGCCGTGCCTGGCGCGCATCCTCGGCGGTAACTGCACGCGGTAAACGCGCGCGCAAAGAGGATGCGTGTCCATGATGGGGGAGCCAACACCGGATGAGGTGCGGTTGTTGATGTGCACGTTCAGCGCGATCTGCAGCATGCTCCGATACATTTCCGTTTCGCCGGCGACTGGAGCGTGCAGCGACCATCCCGATCCGAGAGTGCTCTTGCAAACGGTTTGCGCCCGGGTTCTCGTAGGAAACCGCGCGTCGGCATCGTCGAAGTTGAAGGAATAGGCGTACTCGTACTCGTACTCGCTGCTGGTGACGTCGGTGCTGGCCACGTCCACCGACAGCGCGTCCGCCGCGTCGTCCACCGCGGTCTGCACCTGGCTCGCGTTCGCGGTGTTGTTGATGGAGGGTCCGCCGTTGGCCGTGGCGCGCAAATCGTCGGCGTCTCGCGCCCGGCACACGCAGCTTGGACCGTCCACGATCGCGTCGCCCACGCAGGTGGTCGGGCAGTACATCACCTCCGCGTCCTTCTGGCCGCTGATCGTGGATATGGGTTTGCGATCCGTGTCGGCGCACACACACTCGGAGGGATAGATGTTCTGCGGGTTGTGCTGCATTCGATACCCGCGCAGCACGCTGCCGTAGGCGTCCCTGCAGACCGTCGCGGAGGTCATCGGCGGGTTGGATGGCGCATCGGGCGGTGGACCTGGCGGTTCCGACAGCGGGGGCGGGGAGGCTGGCGCGCCCACCAGCGTCCTCGGCATGCAGCGACGGACCTTGTGCAAGGGCGTGGGCGATACGAACTCGTGGGGGTCGCACGAACAAAGCGGCTGATGCATCGCGCCGTACGTGCCACCGATGGTTTCGTACGCCCGCCAGTCCGGCTGGGGCTTTTCGGTGACGTTGTACCCGGCGAACACTTGCTCCGTGTAACGCGCGGTCCATTCCGGGGAGGCGCCGATCAAATCTTTGGGCCGCGCCTGACCTTCCACGACTTCGCGCTCCACGATGCGCACGGGGAACCGCATGACGCGGGCGGGATCCTCCAATACGAAGGTGGCGGCTTGGCGGTCTTCGTCCTTCGCGATGTCCGTCACGGCCACGAGCGCACACTCCGCCTGCACGCCGTAGCCGGAGGAAACCAGACCGTCCGAGTACTGAGCTTCGGTCATGCGACACCGTTCGCGTTGCGGCATGCCGTACGCGTACGTCAGCTCGGTGCCCGTCGTCGCGTCGCCGTCCAGTATCGCCACCTGCAAGACGCGGCAGACCGGATACCGCACGTCACCCGCGCCCTCCAGGGTCGCGCCGTCCACGTCCGCGAGATAGGATCGCACGCCGCTACGCCCCGTGCCGAAGGTGATCGTCCTGGAATCGTACTGCGCGGCCGTTGGGCAGTTATAATAGGTGGGCGTGGCATCCGAAAACGATCCGTCCGAGTCGCAGGTGCACTGCTCCTGTTCGGTGTCGTCGAAAAGGTAAACGTTCGGGGACGTGCGCAGGTCCGTGGTATCGACGTTGCTCATGTCGCCGTACGCGGGGTGCCCAGATATCACGCACTCGCCGTCCTCGTATCGGTTGGCGCACTCGTCCGGTGGCAGAAGCGCGCTGTAATCGCCGTACGCGTCCAGGAACGAGCAATTCACCGTAAGGTCCTGCGGATCGGTTCCATAAGCTGATCTGTGCGCGCCGATCTTGTGCACGGCGTACCCTTCCGCGGCATGCGACTTGATGAATTCTCTGTAAACAGCGGAGATGCCGACCCCGCAGCCGTACGCGACCCACGCGTCCAAGCCCAGGTGCACGGTCGGTGTGTTGTCCGTATCGCCTGTCGTGCGCACAATAGGAATCTTGCACGGGGGCGGCGATGGTGGAGGTGTAGGCGCGGGCGGCGGCGCAGGGTAGGACGGATTCGCCGGTGGCACCTGCGCGACGCCATCCAG
Organism: Cymbomonas tetramitiformis; assembly: GCA_001247695.2. NCBI lineage: Eukaryota > Viridiplantae > Chlorophyta > Pyramimonadophyceae > Pyramimonadales > Pyramimonadaceae > Cymbomonas > Cymbomonas tetramitiformis. The sequence goes on from LGRX02034167.1 coordinate 72,044, forward strand.
CGCGTCAGGTGTCAACGCGTGGGTCGATGCCAATCTAATCGCTCACCGGGGACCGCGACTTGCCTGATATGCTCCGAATATCAAGGTGGCGGCGTAGCGGTAGGTGAATCGCATAGCGGCGAACGCCGCGTGGTGGCCCGCGAGGTACAGATTCAGAGTTTTGGTGATGTTGAAGGCTTTGGCGTGATCCGTCACCACCAGCGCGGGCAAGGACATCTGATCGATGACGTAGTTGCGCGCGCAATAGTTGAGCACCTGCGGCGTGAAACGAAACAAAACGCGTGAGGCACGCGTCCCCTGGCGGCGTACGCATCAACCGAGCACAGCGCGCACCGTGACATCCACGTTTTCCGTGCCGCCGGTGCTGGTCTCCGGGTACACCGAGTCCGAACGCCGGCACCCCTGCGTGTTCGGCGTTTCCAGAAGCTGATGCACCAACCCCTCACGGTCGCGCGCGCGGCGAATCTGTGTCGCGTCTTCGGACGCGTCGACGAAAAATTGCTCCCAGCGATCGCGCAACTCGTACACGATCACAGGCAGGTACGCCAGCAGTCGCGCGCCGATGCGGACTCCGCCGATCACGGCCTGCGCGGAGGCCCTCACGGCCAGCGCCACCGACGGCGGTGTGGCGACGCAGCGTTTCCGCGTTTTGTCCCAGGAGGGTGGATGCACGGAAAAAAGATTTTCGCAAACGCCGGCATCGTCGAGGTCCACGGCGTGCGCCATCGCGTACTGCATGTAGTTGAAACAGCCCATGTACCATCGATCCAAGCTGTCGGCGGTAAACCCCACCGCGTCCGCCATCAGCGTGATCACACCGTCGAAGTCGAAGGTGCGGTAGTACTCCGCGTAGTCCATGCACAACAACCAGGGCGGATGATGCAGGTACGGTTCCGCGGGCACGCCGTACGGGTACTCGCCGTCGGACCCGGTGTACCCGTTCCAGCACACGGAGTATTTGCGTTCGCTGCCATCGAAGGTGCCGAACGCGCCGTATCCGCCGTCGCTGTCGCGCGCGTCCGACGTTAGCTCTCCGGCCATCAGGGCGTCGCCATCGTCACCACCGGCGCTCGCGTCGTCGTTGGCGTCGACGCGTACACCCCCCGTCCGCAGGATGTACTGCGCCGGCACCTTGATCATCATGCAGACCGACGCGACGATCGCGTTCAAAGCCAGCGGCGCGTGATAGTTGTACGGCAGACAGTCGGATCGCACGTCCGAGTCGAAGTCGCACACCCGGCAGTACTGCACTTTCGCATCGTACGCGTCGACCACCAATGTCGGATCGTAGAGTTTTTGGCGGTAGCAGAACTTGTTGAACGTCGGCTTTTCGGCGGCGGCGTGGGCGGAGGGCGCGTAGTAGTCCGCCAGCTGCACCGGCGAGTGAGCGGCGGGGGGGTAGTAGTCCAACGGGGAACCCAGCGTTTCCCAGAAGAGGCGCGCGAAGCCGCACGGCACGATCACGGACTCGCGCACGGCCCACATGCCGCGTTGCAGCGCGAAGCAGGAGTGCAGGAAGTCCGGCGACGCGTCCACAAAGTGTTGTTTGACGACCCAGTCGTAGATCTCTTGGCCGAGGTGCGACAGGAACGCCGACCACGCGAAGACGAGCTCCAACAGCACGTCCGCCGTCAGACGCAGAACCGTGTCCCGCAGAATTGAAAACGCGCGCTTGCCCGCCAGTACCACGACGTTGAACGCTCCCGCAAACGCGGAATACAGGGTGGCCAAAAATCGCAGGTACAGCTTCAACGGATAGAAGATGGGTCGGTGCAGCTCATCGTACGCGACGTTCGTTTTACTCACGAGCGTGTGCCCCTCGAACGCCAGCACGAACGCCGCGACGGTCACAAGCATGGCTATCAGCAGAAAGTACCGATAGGTGACCATCGCGTTGACGCACGCGGCGACCAGGTCGGAGGCGTACTTTAACGCATTGCTCAAGCCGTTCATGACGTACATCGTCAGGTTGATAAAGTGCTGCCGCAGATGGTCCTGGTTGAAATCTTGAAACAGGACGTCCCGTTTTACGGTGCGATTTACGTCGGTCGCGATGTCCACATGTACGATGGTGGCAAACAGGTAGAGTCCGAACGACCATAGCGATCCGAGCGTAAAGCCGGTGGTGAGTGTTAAGAAGTACCATGCGTACGCGTTGCTCATCCTCACCGCACCTCCGTGTTACACACCCGCACGGGGGGTGTGTATATATATATATATATACTTATATGCCGATCACAATATGCCAACGTACCCGGACACGGCGTTTTGATCGTTTTTTTCGTGCAAAACGTGCACGCGGTGCTTGATCGTATTATAAATAGCAGGCCTTGTTGTGGAATAAAAGCAAATTGTGCAAGATGTCGGTTGCAAATTTTAATATGTCAGACATTACCGGACAAGCCTCCGCACTCCTCACAGACACCGCGCGCAATATCGAAAACGGTGCAACTAATATAGCAAAAGGTGTTAAAGCTGGTTTGGGCTTAGACGACATAATGACGGCCGTACTCAAAGTAAACAACAATGTAGACGGAGGCACAATCGACATGCATTACAAGGACGGTTGGGACGAAAAAAAAAACAACTTACAGGAAATTATTGATCGATACGTAAAACTGAACTGTTTAAGCAGCTACGAGTGCCAGCCGTGTGTTCAAGAAATGTATGAAATATTTAAGCCATGGCTTGTAACGAAGCAGATCTATTGGGATAAATTCGAAGCGGAATTCAACTGCGGCACCAACCCGTATACTCGTTCCTATCTTTGCAAGTATCTTGACACAGCATTTAAAAACGACGGCAGAAGCGGTAAACAACGTTAACAAGAAACTACATCGCCGCGATGAACGCAACGCGATGTCGGTGTGGTCCGCGAATGAGCGCCAATGCGAACGGCCTACTCAGGCACCGGTGTATCTTTACTTGATTGATTGGCAACTGCCGTGTTAATAGATGATTCGTCCATTGTACAAAAAATCGATTCATCCACCTCGTCTAGAGCCTTCGCCATTTTTTTATCAATTATTTTACGCATCATGTTGCATAATTTAAGAAACCTTTTGTACTCTGCCTTTGGATTTAGTTGAAATAACGCACAGATGCAACAAACGAATACCAGTACAAGGGGAAGGTCGCTCTCTTGCGCTAGTAGATTGATTACACATGACAACTTGTGCAACACCGAGCCTTGCCCCACGGACAGTATAGAGTACAACTCCTCGTCCGTAATTTTTACTGATGCACTTTTCGCACACGGGCTAAAATCAATAAATCTCACATCGACGCAGACCGCATCGCGGTCTATCGGCATTACGTTCACGTCAGTTTCGTCCACTTTCAAGTCGATCAATCGAAAATTTTTGCGTTTTTCGGGTACCGTATACGCACATAAGTTGACCTGTTGATCCAATTCGGCGTCATTCGTCGTTACGAAAATGTTTTCAGTATGCAGATCTTCATGTAACAAACTGATTGGAGCTTGGTGCATTTTGTTGATCAGTCTTGTTATTTTTTTGCAGAGTCTGGGCAATTTACTAAGGTACAGGCGTGCAGTTGTATTGGCAGCGCCATCAAGGTTGCCATCCATTGCATCCGTTATAATATTCAGCATTTGATTGAAGTAACCTTCAAAACTTTGCGGTAACCGACGCATTTTTATATAGCCGTAGGCGTTTATACTTTTTTCTGAAAATGCGACACCGGATTCGTAAACCTCGGGCCCGATTTCTTCTTCGCCGCATCTGGTAGCTATGTCGCATTCCTCGTGAAACTTTATTATCTCAAATGTTTCTTTTTGGGTAAAACGACATATCTTTACCAAACACTGAAAAGGTAGTGGTTCTTCGTCGTTTGACTCATCCGGCTTGTCAGTATGACAATCGACCGGCAAACCTCTACCAGACTCCGAGGGAATTATCGTATTATGGGTGTAATACTTTTTCAAGCATTGGTATGTGTAAGCGCTCGAGCTTGCCGCATCATTCGCTGTCCGTGTATTTTTCGGGTCCACTACTGGATTTATACAGGACATGTTGACCGAACATACCCTAAGTGTGTAGAAAGTATTTATATAGTCAAAAACCAATTACGTGCGCAGCTTTAAGAGCGCGAACGCCGCGCGCCGTGTCGGTCCGAATATAGCGGGGCAAAGCGCGGGAGGGATTCGCCCCCGAACGCGGAACCGACCAAACGATATAAAGCCGAGCGGACTATCGAGAGGAAGCTCTCGGTATTGGGCAGGCCAAAACTTTAGCCCAAATCTTTTTAGATTCTCCGTTTGTTCGACAAATTTTCGATCAAACGCCGTATCACTGTGGGCTGGAGACCGAAGTTGTCGACGCTCGGTTTCAGTATGTTCCGCTCAACTTCGTCGTACACGGGAAATAGATCGTCCCATTGAATATCGAGACGCTGCATTCCTGAATATTTGGGGTTGTACCGAATTTCCGATAGACTTGGAGCGTGCAGTGGCATAACGTAGTATTTTTTTTCTGGGCCGTCTTGGTCCATGGAATCCTCGTCCATGTTACTAGGTAGCGGCTTCGCTAAGCCGGTATTGACGTAGACATTTTCCACGACGCGCATCTCCTCACGTACGTATAAATTAAACCACCTGAGCAAATTAGGTTTTTGGGCGTTCATATCTACGCCCTTCCGATTATACATGGACGGCATCTGGTTGGACGGCAATTTCGGCACACGCATATTTTCGCACACGTCGTCCACATTTTGGGCGCGATGATCCCCGTCCTGCGCGTGACTGACAGTATCCGGCGAAATCTCTTTGTTGCCAAACTCGAGGAGATCTCTGTCGTCGCTCGTCAGGCGAAACTGCAGGTATAACCGAAACATCGGTTCCGGCGGTTTTACGGCCCTCACTTCGTGCACGATCGTCTGATGCATGAGGAAAATCGTACCCGGAGGAGTGCGCACGAGCGTTTTAAGTGTTGGATTGCCCGCGCTGGGACCACCCCTGTCTTCGATCAGAGACGTCATGTCGTCGTATGTTAGTTTCCCGAAGCCCATGTTTTTGCCTTGTCTTCTTGCTTTTGCTGGCACGACGTAACCGTGACTGTTGGAATATAACGAAGCGCCTTGCGGTACGGACTCACCGGTGACCGGGTCTTTGCCTTGGTTGAAGGCGATCCATCCACCGAAGGTGACATCGGGCAATGGCTCCGAAATTTTTGCTTCGCGGTAGTCGCCGTCCCCGTATTGCGAAGTTTCGGCGTTGTCTTGATGCCATAACTCGGACGTGGGCGAACGGACCCGCACGCTCATACGGCCAAAAAGCTGTTGCAGTCTTACAGCTTCTGCTTTAGGGTGCTTGGTTTTTTTTCGGTAATCATCTAGCACCTTAGCAACAACAACATGCGCACGCAGACGAATTGCACGAACGAAGCGATTATGAAAGCTGCTAGCGGTGTTTACCGCGCCGAACCCGGTGCAGCCGTACTCCCATTTCTCGTTCCTCTTACAATTTTTCGGTTTGAATTCGGGGAGATCTTCGCACAGGGTGCGTTGGAATTCTTCAAGCGCAGCAGAAATCTCCTCTTCATCCATAAAATTTAGCAGTACGTATCCGTTTTCATAAAGATGCTCCGCCGCTTCCGACGGGTCTTCAAAAACTTTTATCTCCGGGGTGGTGTGTTTTTCTGCGAGTGTACCATATTCGTCCTCTTTCCAACGTCCCGCGTCCTCGGTTTCGGATAATGTTTCAGAATCTTCGGGAACGTAGTCTGGGTCGTCGTCATCATCTCTAACGCCTAGTTTGCCGACGCGCCCCGCGACGTTAGCATGCTCCGCCGAAATGGTGTGTCCCTCTGCGAGCATTCCATTATCGGCTTGTTCCCGATCCTCCGCGTCTCCGTTTTCGGATGAAGCTTCAGAATTTACGGGATGGAAGTCTGGATCGTCTTTGGCGTTTTCGTGTACTTGCGCTGCTGCACTTGTTCCTCGTTGCCCGGAAACCGCGGCAATTGGTGGCAATCCTGTATCGTCTTTAGTGTCATACAAGATTTCAACATCGTTTTCGCTATCGTTTTCGCTATCGCTACGCTCTTGGTATTTACGTTTTTCCGGCGGCGCGAACAGTATATACGTTACCGACATGCTTGCCGACGTCTCCACGCCAAACGTATAAAATATTTCTACCGTACGGCGTTCGTTTATTTATACCGTCTTAGCACGGGAGGAGTCCCATCATTGAAAAATCGTACAGCGCATTCGGTTAAGAATACGGTGACCCGATCCGCTTGCACGAAAATATAGATACACACACGCGCGCGCGATAATGGCCTGCACGCGACCGCCGTAAGCATGTCCGTTTTCATGACGAGTGCGCACCGAACCGGTTCTGGCACACCAGAACATCCCATGGTTATCCCAAGGATGAGACTATTGGCGCGATCGATGCAGACTACATCGATTACCATTCGCCCAACGCCTACCACGTTTGGGATCCCGACACGGATTTATCTGAACATATAAAATACACGGACAGTATAACCACCGAGCATCGCATTTTCTTCGTCGGGGAAGCGTACGATCCAACATTCAGCGCGTGGATCGAGGGCGCCTTGAACACAGCATGCGCAACAGCGAATTTTATAAAAAGTTGAACACCTGTATAAACTGAATTATGTTTGCGCAAACGTACAGAAAGGTCAGCTCGTATTCGTTTAGAAACCAGCTGTAATAAAGCAGCGCGTAAAGGAGATGCGCGGACACTTGCACGATCGTGGCGATGGATCGATTTGTGCGCTTCCATCTTTTGACTTCGGTATTCCAAAACCATCGTGGTGGAAAGAAATACAAAACAGGTTTGATTGACTATCCAGGTAGGCCCTCCTTTCCAGTTACCGTCGCTTTACGTTCGACCCGCGGACCGGTGCCATGACGCGCTTCGGACTGACCTTGAGCGACGCGCGACGGCTGTCGGACGGGTCGCTCAGTTTCACGCGCTCCTACTGGAAAGGCGGGCACCCACGTCCGCGGAACGAAGATTTGTTCGTTTGGGCCGAAAAGGGATGGCACGCTTCGACCAGGGGTAAACGCGCGCACGAAACGGTCGGCGTTGCACTACCACGCAGACACCTACGTCCGCGGAACGAAGAGTTTTTTTTTGGGCTAAAAAGCGATGGCACGCTTCGACCAGGGGTGCACGCTGTGGCGCGCTGCGTTAATGGGGGGTGAGACGGTTATGGGTCCAAATCGCTAAAATGGCAAAGCGCGCATCGTGGCTAGCGCTCGTATATAGACTACGGCGACGGCGTATAGGCTACGGCCGAATTTATGTACGTAACGCGTATTCAAGTTCACCGATTTCAACATTATTTTACATTGACGATTCGCCAAAATTCAAGATATCATCGTCATGCAGATTCGAGCTGAGGCGGCCTACGGAGGTTCGATATCTCGACGCTGCAATCTGCGATCGCTTTTATAATTTTTCTAATAGAATGTAAGTGGGTAGCAAACACGTGTAACTCGTACGGGCGTTTGTTCGGTGTTTTGCACGCTGTGTATATTTCGTGCAGCTTCAGATAAACATCTGTGTGAAGTTTGCTGTCGCCCTCTTTCCATAAATGAAACATTTTTTCGGGCACACTGTATTCATTTACCTCGTCGAGCATGAGCATTAAGTTTTCCATGTTTTCGATACCGGGCAGACGTCCAAGCAGCTTTGCGGTGAACTTGCACCGCACGCGCACACGATTCGATAGACACACTAGAAAAAAACGAACGCAGTTAAGCAGGTATTCCTTCGTGGCGTGGTCGCCCCCACCGTAAGTACATCGATCATCGTGGCAGTTTAGATTAAGTTGGTAAGACTCAGCGTTGTTGAGTCCCTTTTTCACGGACGTTTCCGCCATTAAACTCTCAAATCCCGCGAGGTAAAACTCCACCATTCGTCGCTTGCACGCGGCATCCAGGCGCACGTCTTCGTCATCGGTCTGTACATCTTGCATCGCAAAACCCATCTCGCGTTTAAATTCGTGATATTCGATACCGTTTACCTCAGGCGCGTGTTCGAGTTTAGCGTCATCTAGCTTGCTAGCAGCAGGCGTAGGTAGGTTGCTTATACCTGTGTCGTAGAAATTAAACTCCTCAAGAATCGCCGCTGTAATCCTAGCAAACTCCGTATTGTAATAGGGCTGTACGTAATTTTTTACCCATTTGGTATCAGCTTTGTAAGTGTACACATCGATAAGCGCGTCCGCAGGGTTTACATTTTGCGAATTTGTGATTATATGTTTGCGCAATTCGTGCCGATAGTTTATCAAGTGTAAAAGAGTAAACGTGCAGAGGTCGTCGCCTTTGGATGTGTCTTTTTTGTGCATCACGCAGTAAGCGTGGTAGAGTAGTTTCACACTCTGAATGGCGTTGCAAATCGCCGGTTTTACAAGTTTTTCGATCCAATCGTAACGTGTCAGGGCGTTTTCGACCACGTCAAATGTCTGGGTACTAATATTTTGGTCTCTCGCGTTCGAACGTAGCATTTGTGCTTTGCGTTCGGCGGAATGACCCGACGTAGATTGTCCAATATACACGGTCGGGGGCGAAGCGGACAAAATGGCTTCGCGCGGTTGTAAAAGGAAGCGAATGGGATCCGTGTCGTACTTGGAAGCAACTAAAAACAGTACCCTTGATAAAGTAATGCCTGCGGTATGCATACCTTGCATGACGGACTGTTGCGAGCTAGCGTACCATTCGATATGCGTGCGCAGGTGAAACAAAAAGTGTGGCCAACCTATAACGTCCGTGCAATTAGAAAATGGTGCACCGTGATAACCATCGGGGTCGATCAGGTTTGAAATGCGTATGTAAGCGTCTATTTCAAACCGCGTTAAGTTGATTGAACCTGCGCTGTAACAAATGGCGTGCATGTCGTATTCGGTGTACACGTTTTTTGCTTTGAGGTTTGAAACAAGCTGATCGTGATCGATGTCGATGTTTTTACGGACGAACTCCAGCCATCTCCTGGGGGCGTGCAATACAACCCGTGTGCGTAGTTCGCGCAGCTGTTTCGCGGCTACGGAAATCAGTTCTGTCAGCGTCGGGTCCATGATGTTATAGCTATACATGCCAGAGTTGGCACCTAACTCATGGTACGACACCCATTTTGGAGATTTCGTTTCGTCTATTTTATTATGTTTATTAAAAATTCGTTGGTCGAACGCGACGTATTTCATTAACCGTAAGACTTGAAGCACAACATGCTCATCGGATTCCTGCTGTTCTCCACACCCTTCCGTTGTCGCCACCACTACAAACTCTACCTCGTTCGTGCGTGTTTCTTTTTCTGCTTGATCATCGTCTGTTGTTGATGGAGCCTTTACGTTCAATCGAACGCCGTGGTGCGCAAAAGTGTAAAAATCCCAAAATTCGGTTGGTACGTATAGCAAGGGATGCCTGAACGCGCTAATGCACATACGGCTCAAAGCATCGTGGTTGTTTTCAATATTGGGAAAGTATTGTTGAAAATGCAGCCTGATTGTAGGCAACTTTTGTTTAGCTAAATGTACTAAGGTTTTTAGTGTCATTGGGTTTTTGCCCAACAGCGTATGGTGCTTAAAGTGATATTGGATAAACGTGTCCAACATTTTATTACTTGTTGACAACATCTGTTGATCGCTCAATTTTTCGAGAACTTCAGCATTTTCGGTATGAAAACACCATGCCAGTTCGGTTGAATACGTTAGGCGTAATAACCGCAACAACGACAAGCTGTAGTTTGCGGTAGCGACTGTTGCAGACACCGATTTCATTGCCTCGAAGTAGTGAGATAACCGGTCGGTTTCGACCTTCGCGCCCGCGCCGATTTGCAAACACGTAACAAAATCCAAATTATGTTGAACTCGTTTTAGCATCGTGTCAAACACAACTGTGTCCACTCTACTCATGACGCGGAACTCCGCAATCGCCATACTCCAAATGAACGCGTACTGACTAAGAAAATCACGTCCGACGTCGCGTTGTCGACCTTCCGTTGCGAGCATAAAACTGGTAAATAAAAAACAATTTTGCGGCGACATACCCCGTTCTATGTCCATGCTCTTTATTTGGTTTACCATATTTAGCATTGATCGATACGGGTACAACGCTTCGATAAGATACGGTGTATCGTCTTGCCAGCCTTCTCTCTCTAAAATAAACCCACGTCTACTATTAGTAAGTTCATCTTCGGTTCTTGGGCGCGATCCCTTCCTTCCTGGTGCCTTCACCTGGTTCCCGGGCGCGTAGAAGGTTGATAAGATCGACATGTAGCAAGCGATCACCGTGCGAAGCTCCTTAAAAAATATCTACGAGTGCTATATGTTGTTGTATCTATACAGTGGACCGACGCCTGTTAACTAACGTTTACGAGTACCAACAACTAAAGCCTTTCATAAAAAAGTGTCATGCCGCACGAAACGTTCGTCGTTGCACTACATCGTGCTGGCGAATTTGGTGTTTGGGGTGGTGATGCTCGTTTTGCAAGTGCGGCAGTATAAAACCGTAACCGCGTGAACATGTTTTATTAATAATTTAAACGCGGTCAAATGCAGTCTCCCAGGTTGATCACAAGCAGAGGCCCGACGATGGAGCCGCCGCACACGTGCTCGCCGTACACATCGGTGGCTTCGGCGTTTGAGGGCAAGTTTTTGTTGCGCCCGTCTTCGTCCACCCACAAAACCAGCTCGCTCTCCGCCCATTCGTCGTCGTCGATGACGGGCACCATCTGCACCATGTCACAGTCGCCCAGTAAGGCGCGCAATCGTTGCAGATCGAAAGGGCCGTCCACAAGATGCGACGACCCTCCGACGAGCTGCAGCACGCCCTTCTTAGGAGGCGGCGCGTCGTACAGCTTCCAAGGCGTTTCGCTGCGCTCTTCGGTCATGACGCGACCGCACGGGCGTCGCCTTTGGTGATGCGAGTGAGTGTTTCGCGTTTGTAGAGCCCCGAGATGGGCAGTGCCGACTCTGCGTATGTTTACCGTAACGAGGGACGGCTGTTTAATATTTGGGCGTTCGTATAAATGCGTACGGGACGAGCGGTCGAATCGCAAATGTGCCCGACCGTGCAACGATGATAAGTTCATCGACGTTGCGTATTTGGATTTAAGAGCTAACTTTTTGCGCGTTGTATGCAACTTTGTGATCGCACGTCACGTTTTGTAGGGTTAGAAGTCGTGCATGACCGGCGACTGACGCTGTTTTACCGGTGACAAATTTCTCTCCCCACAGGGAGAGAAAATGTACGATTTTTTGCCAGTGCCAAAAACAGTGACAAGCTTGCGTTTTCCCGCCCTAAACCTTATGTTTTACGCGTGTCACGCAACGTCGCCACGGTTGGTCAAATATGTATAGCACCCGGAAAATACCCGATTCTTGAAGCTACGATTTTTTGTCGGCGCGTGTGAAACTTAACTTCGCGTGAAAAAAGTTGCACTCGTGCATGTGAACAAAATGGTGAATTTTTATGTGGCGGTATAAATACACGTGCAAAAGATGTCCCATAAACGCAAAACATGTCTAAAAATTTTGTGAGTACAAAAATCGCTACGTCGAAACTCGGCATTTCAGCCCGGATTTTGCGCGGGTGGAGTGACAAAGGATATATAACTACAAAACGAACACCTGGAAACACGCGGTACTATGACGTGATTAAGTTTCTTGCTGATCATGCCGACGGAAAGTTAAGTTTGCTCAATACCAAACTGTTCACTAAGGATGCGGATACGCGCGAAGACGAGGTCATGCATAGCGAAGGCGACGTGACGCTCGCCGAGGAGGTGCTCGAGACCGACGACCCCGCCGTCGCCATCGATGATATGGACGCTGTGGACGAAGAAATTGTGGCCCCAAATCTTGTACTTGCGACCGCGAACACTTCTGACTCGGACGGGACACATCGCCGATGGAAGAGAAATGGCAAGGTAAGTGTCATTCGTGTCATACAAATGATGACTACCACGTGTCCAGTTTCAATTGGTCATTTTTTTTTCTTAACCTAGATGTTATATATTGATGTTAGATTTTTTTCAAGAAAACCCGGATCTGGGTAATCAAAAATTTGCGTTTTTCAAAAATCAGACCCCCCTCTTTTTGTGTTATGCAACGATTTAGATGTTTAAAACTGAAATGCCCGATACGTGAAGCTACGATTGTTCGTCGGCGTGAGAAATTTTCACTTCGCGTGAAAAAAGTTGCACCCGTGCATGTGAACAAAATGGTAAATTTTTGCGTGACGGTATAAATACACGTGCAAAGCAGGTCTTATAAACGCAAGACATGTCTCAAAAATTTGTAAGCACAAAGATAGCTACGTCGAAACTCGGCATATCAGGCCGGATTTTGCGCGGGTGGAGCGATAAAGGATATATAACTACAAAACGAACACAAGGGAACACGCGGTACTATGACGTGGATGGGTTTCTTGCGGATCATGCCGACGGAAAGTTAAGTTTGCTGAATACCAAACTGTTCACTAAGAACGCGGATACGCGCGAAGACGAGGTCGTGCATATTTGGAAAACTGACATAGAGGCCATGTTTAAAATGGTGCACGAGAAGACAAAGCAATGTGCTTGTTTATTCGTCATCGATTTTGACAAGGCGTACGGGTGGTTGGGGTTCACCCAAAAAATTAAGGCAAAAGCTCACCTGCTAGAAAATTGTGAGGAGGACGTGGATTACACCATGAAGCTGGAAAACTTTGCACCGGACATCACCAGCCCGCTTGAAAAACACGGCAATTGCGAAACGATCATGATCACCGCGGACTGCTTTAAAGCCATCTGCATGTCGGCGCGCACCGCGCAGGGCAAACGCGTCCGCCAATACTACCTCGAACTGGAGCGTCGTGTACGCGAGGGCGATCTGACGCTCGCCGGAGAGGTTGTGCAAAACTACGACAACGCGAACGGCGTGCACACCCAGGTGCTGTTGAGGACCGACACCAGCGCGACGAACGGCCCGCCGGAATGGGTGACTCTGTGGAAGGAGGCGCGCGGCGACCAGAAGGAGATGGGAAAGGTGATGCGCGGCATCATCAAGGCGAAGGGGGTCAAGGATCCACGCGTGTACCAGGAGGTGGAGAACATCCACAACCAGAGCGTGTGGAACTTTGAGGGCTGGACCCGGCAGTATCTCAAGGAGAACGGCGTTCGGGTCAACGCGGCCGCGGAGGCGATGAACAAGAAACAGCTCAACGTACGCGAGCAATTCTCGGACACCTTCTGCAAAAAACTGATCGACATGGACGCGCCGACCGCGCAAAGCATTCGGAAACTGGCCGAGGAGATTAAAATAGCCACGCTGCCCTACACGAATTTTCACCAGCTGCAGGAGTACAAATCCAACCACGAGGACAAAGGCAACCCGGTACCGTGCGGTAAACGCGTGCGTCAACTGGAAAGCGCGCATCGCCGCTCGCAGAAACGGCTGGCGACGGTGGAGCGGCGCCGCGCGCTCGAGACTGCGTAGTGACGTATGATGCCTTGTGCTATTCAACAGGCGAACTAAATAAGGAATTCAGGAAGATTCCATCTAAAAATGTATTAAGCAATTTGGATGAGTACATTGAAAATTGCACGACACCTGTTATTGAATTGCAAGAAATTTATGATAGTCTCAAAGTTTTTGACATGAATCATGTTATTTTTTTGAACGCGATTAAGCACTACGAGCTTCGCGGACCGCTTATGTACTATATAAATTTATATCATCTACAGCGATCTTGCGTAGAAAATTCCAGTGCAACCTTCGTCCCGATCGACGGGTTTCAAGACCCCGAAGATACTGCAACCTCTGTAGCTTCGTGGCGGTCATGCGGACCGTAAGGCCACTGCGACACACGATTATATCGTCGATTACAAACCACGTTGCTAAACTCTCCGACTTGCAACGTTGTGCTGCACGCACCTTACCGTCTCATTGTTTGGCGTGACGGCATTTTGACACCGGCTTGCCCCGGTAATTGCAGTTTTTTACTAACTCCGTCTGGTACCGCGTCGCAAGGGAAGAAGCAGCTGCAGGGAAATAAAAAAATGCTCAACAAGATTGTTATCGGACCGCAGTAAGCGTACGCGCTCGAATCACACGGTACCCGGTCTACGCATTGGCAGTACGCGCAGCATCCGCAGCTGTTGGGATAGTGTTGATAGTTTGATTTCGGGTCCAACCATACGCTCGGCATGATTTTTTAACGTCCACCGAATTATTTTACCGATGCGCGACCAAGGTATTTATACATACACGATTGTTTCGGGTTAGGTTACGGCGTGTGAAACGCGCGCTCCTACTGTCTATTAGGCAGATGTAAAGTTGTTACTATGTTGCATTTTCAAGCTTCGCGCAAGCACGATTATTCTGCGACACGCTTTTGTTGATGTGGTTTTGACAAAACCCAATCAAAATTTATTAAGTTTATGGTAATTCGCTGTCAACACCCAACAGTTATTTCAATTTGCAAAAACAAATAGCAAAAACCTAGGTTAACTCTTGGCAACTGTAAGTAAATCCAATCACCCTGGAAGCATCTGGGTCCATACCAGGACTATCGAAGACGGTTATTTCCGTAAACCCGGTCAGATAAGTACCAGCATAGCAACGAACGACTTTGTTGGGTTCGTTTTGATCCGTCGGCATACCTTCAACAACACATGAACTTTGTTCTGTATTATAATGTACCCCGTAAATTGCGAGCGCGTTATCAATTCCCTTGAATTTCTCGGTGTAATAAAAAAGAAGATCATTTTGGGTTGAATCATATGTTGTTGTGACCGTGCACGTATCGGGGGTTTCATCGCCGACGATTAACTCTGTTTGTTGCTGATCGTTGCATACAAACTTAAAATTTTGCAAAGGAATGCCCCGATTCAACTCATCTGTCTTTATAACGTCGGCTACGTAGGCACCGGTAGGACAATTCACCGCCGGATTGTGAGCTGGACGCGCGCAAGGTGTCCCTTGAGTATCGCTACATGTAGGCCCACAAAGTTGTGAATGGGCACCTGTAAATGGTTTGAAGTTTGGATCGTTGCATAAGAAACGCATATAAGACGTTAGTGGCGGACTTGGCGGAGGTGGAGGTGACGGGGGCGGCGGGGAGGCGTGTCCGTAAGGCGTCGACGAAAACACGATTAATAAGAGTTGCATTGGATCAGTAGTACTTGCAGTATAACCTTGCATGCACTCAGCAGATGATTCACACTGGGTTGTTTGAGTGTCGTACCCATACAAGTGGCAAGAGCAAGTACTGAAGGTCGGAAGTTGAAATAACGAGTATCCAAAACTTGCACAGCCCGATTCTATTGCGCACGCGTTCAGACATTCTCCAATAATTTCATATGTGCTCAAGCGGCTTCCCAAACCCTGCGGGCATTTGGCTGTACCATCATCGCTGGTAGTTGAAATTGTTTCAATAAGCGTCGTGGAGTAATGGTAATCGGTACTAGTACAATATAAAGGATTCGTAAATGCTCCGTTTTCTCTAGCATCGCACGAGCTTGTAAATGTGGGCGGGGGAGGCAAGGGCGGGCTCGGTGGTGGAGGCGAAGGCGAAGGCGGAGGCGGAGACGGAGGCAAAGGCGGAGGCGAAGGCGAAGGCGGAGGCGACGGCGGAGGCGGAGACGGAGGCGAAGGCGGAGGGGAAGGCGAGGGCGGAGGCGGAGACGAAGGCGGAGACGGAGGCGGAGGCGAAGGCGAAGGCGAAGGCGGAAGCGGAGGCGAAGGCGGAGGCGGAGACGGAGACGAAGGCGGAGGCGAAGGCGGAGGCAAGGGCGGAGGTGGAGGTGGCGATGGTGGACTCGGCCAATGATGCGGAGACGGAGGCGGAGGCGGAGGCGAAAGGCGGAGGCGGAGGCGGAGGCGGAGACGGAGGCGGAGAGGCGAGGCGGGCGAAGGCGGAGGCAGGAGCGAGGCGGAGGCGGTGACAGTGGCGGAGGCGGAAGCGGAGGTAAAGGTGCGGGTGGAGGGGGGAGGGGGAGGGGGAGGGGAGGCCGGTGGGGAGGTGGAGGTTTTGGTGGAGGTGGTGGCGGTGGAGAGGGAGGTGGAGGTGGGGGTGGAATGTCACCTCAGCAGCAACCACCAAATCATACAATCTCGACACCGGTCAACAAAGAAGCCATGCGTAAAAAGAGCTTTACCAAGGGAAAGCGGAGGCGAAGGCGGAGGCGGAGACGGAGGCGAAGGCGGAGGCGGAGGCAAAGGCGGAGACGGAGACGGTGGCGGAGGCGGAGACGGAGGCGAAGGCGGAGGCGGGGGCGCAGGCGGAGGCGGTGACGGTGGCGGAGGCGGAAGCGGAGGCGAAGGCGGAGGCGGAGGCGGAGGCGGAGACGGAGGCGGAGGCGGAGGCGGAGACGGAGGCGAAGGCGGAGGCGGAGGCGGAGGCAAAAGCGGGGTATGGTATTCGTACACGGGGGCGCCATCCACATCCACCTCTTGCAGACGATACGCGCCGTATTGTTTGAATTTGGGATACACCGCCGTCGCACCGTCGACGATCATGTTGCGGGCGACGACCTCAGCGTCCGCGCGAGCGCGATATTCTGCCTTGACCTTGGTAATCACCGACCCGCGCGCGACGCTAACAAGGTCCGTGCGGGTGTGAGTGCGCACCGCTGCTCCCAACCGGCGCACGTAGGCGTCGTGCTGCTGCAGATGCTCGAGCACGAATATTCTGCGGAACGTTCGATTCGAAACGTATTTGTCGTAAAAGTCGGATTCGAATTCGCACGCGACATCGGTGGTGTGAACCTCGGAATCGCTGCGGGATGCGAGGCTCGAGTAAGTTATACCCGCGACAAATCCTAGGACGACAATCGATACCACCAAACCCGCGACGATCAGGCACGGAGGAGGCGGAGGTTTCTTTTTGCCTGGCATTTCTTCGCGCGTTTGAATCGAAGCATTTACGAAGTTCAAAATAATATTGTACGTGTGATCACTACAGGTATATATAACGTAATTATAAGCGCCTTTACAACCCATTGTTCGAAATCTGTATTTTATTTTCAAAATTTGGTGTAAGAGACACGGATATTTCGTCCGGCCACCGATACATGATCTTACACGCTTATACATGAGCTTACACGAATATTGGCATTTGTACGTACACGAACTAAGCAAAACTACAGATTGAGCACCCTCAGGATTCTTTGTCGGTCAAACGAGGGTCGTCCGTGGGTTTGGCTTTACGACGAGCCAAGGCGTGCATTGGCAGAGCCGCCATGATGCCGTTCTCCCTGTGCATCTCCACGTGCATGTTTCCGTTCAACCAGTTCGAACCGAGACGGAAATCCAGCGCGTCCAGCGTGGTCACGCCGCGATTCAAGGTGAATATGTTGCCGGCCGTAAAACTTTCGCGCAGGAAATTCTCTGACTCCTCGCGCAAAATCTCCAACGCCTCGGACGCGATGCGCAGTCCGATTGGGGCCACGTCGCCGATGAGCTCGCTGACCAGGCGCCGGAACGGCGCTTTTGAGATCGATGACCGCGTGTCTCCGCGCATCTGTTTCCTCATTTCGCGCACAGCGATCGTGCCCGACTTCCACCGACGCTTCTTGCCATGCTTCTCGTCGTTGTTCACGGCACCCGCCTTTGCGATGAGCTGCTGCGCGTGCAGTTTGCCATACTTTTGCTGTGCGGTGTTCTTCACGCGAGTCATGTTTGTTGTCGTGTGGCGAGAAGGCGATCGTGAGTGAGGCGAAGGGCTTGCGCTGCTTAAAAGTTTTGGTAAAAGATCTCGGGAGACGGCGAATGCACGTGGGCGCACTAAAAAAACCCTATGGGTGACGGAGGGTGGCAGATGCGTATTGCGCGCGCCGGTGGTGTTGCCTGAATGTTGCGGGGTTGCCTTTGACGATAAAGGTATATATTTATACGATTTGATGTTGACATAACATTTGAGCCGCATGAACCCGTGCGCGCCGATATTCAGCTCGTTTCTTTTTCCCGACACGACACCGCTCAGCGATGGGCGCGCCCGCGCGACCGATCGGCACGCAGAACTGAGTGCCCTCACACAACTGACCGAGCTTTCGCGTGGCACTCGCTTTTGCACGATGGACATGTGCGTGCACGCGTGCATCGTGCTCTGTCGCGCTCATCCGGCGATCCAGCCTCTGGCGGCGCGGTCGATGGATGCGTTGCACAGGTGGTCGAGGCAACCGTACATCAGCACGGGGGCATGCTTTGTGACCACGCGCCTCGTCGCCAAGGAGTTCCTGCGCGTGCACAACGATCGCGTATTATCCGACGTACGCGCGCTTGTGGCGCACGCGAAAGCAATCCAAGAGCTTACGGCGGCGACCGAGCCAACGCCCCAGCTCGCGCTGGGCATGCACGCACGCAGCGTGCGGCGCCTGCAAGCGTTCTGCGCGGCGCACGACGCCGTCGCAACGCCGTCGCTGCGACGGTCCGCCCTCTTTGTCTGCGAGCTTCGCGCGCTGGGCGCGCTTGGCGGATTCGACCCCGCGTACGAGAACGCGTTAGGGGTGGCCGCGACGTTGAACATGAATCGCGAGGTGGCGGTATGCACCCCGGACTGTATCGAACTGTACAGACAGGGCGCGCGCGCCGCGGCGCCACGCGACATCCACGTAGCGCTGGCACGTAATCTGGAACTGCACCCGTTGAGCAAGCCCGCAAAACGGATACAAGAAAAATTGCGCACGCGTTACAAACGCGTCGGTTTGGCACATATCGCGCCGATCGTGACGGCGTACCTTCTGATATGCGACGAGGACACCAGGGACGTGGCGCTGCTGCTGCCTGAAAGCCTCGCCGACGCGAAGGAACCATCCGGCTAAGGTCACCCGATGCAGAAAAAAAAAACTCGACCGTTCATGAACAACGCCGTTAAGAGCGCCAAACTCTCCGTGGAGGCACGGCACGACATGTCGCGACCTTTTGAACGCGAACTGGCGCACCCACCGACGCAAGCGCCGACGAAACTTATGATCGATGGGTGTCGAAGGTTCGACGTCGTCGATCTTATCAAAGATGCGGCGCGCCCTCTAATGTTTTTGAACGCCCGGCACAGGTGGAACGCGCAGGTGCTGCACTTAGAAGAGGTCGTAAAACAAGCGTGCAAGGATTACTTCGGTTTGCACCTCGACGACGCGACGCCGGCGACCCTGTATGACCTGTTCGCCGTTCGCCTGCCGATGGTGGAAACGCGGGAGTACGTATGTCTAAATCGAAAACCCGGAATGCATGGCGTCTCGCTCGTTGCGGGTAACCTGCGACCGCTTAAGTTCGTCGAGGGCGCGACGGGGATGCTTTTGGACGACGACTTGCTGATACGCGAGTGTGACGCGACGCGCCCCGCTTTTTGCGTGCACCAGTTCACAGAATGCGGCGTTCGCGTCCGGCATTCTGGCGACGCTCATGTCGGAGGACAGCTGCGTTATGGAAGGAATTCGGTGGTGACCATCGAAACTGGCGCCGGCATATACGATTTGTGGCTCTTACAGCAGGGGGGCGTGATGCGCCACCGTCGACCGCGTGGATTAGTGGAGCCTTAAGGCGCCGGACCGTGTATATAGATGTGTGTATGATTAAATTTACGGGCGAGCAATCGCTGCAGCGACATGCACTTATCGGTTAGCCGTGCAGGAGCGTCAGATCGCACTCCCCTGTTCGGCTCATGTCGACGCATCGTTTCAACAGCGCGCGTAGACGCGGATAATCAGCCACCTGCTGTGCGCAGCGGACGCTGTGGTTGTGCAAACAGTCGACCCGCAAATGCGGGCATCCGGTGTGGTTCCGCAGGTTTTCGTGACGTAGGTCCGTGTACAGGCCGTTTCGATGCGTGTACGAGCATGTCACCGTGTATAACATTTCGATGATCAAAATTGCGATGCTCCACACGACGTCGACGTCGGTGTATTCCGGTTCGTCGATAAGGGCGCGCGGTGACGGGAACGTGCACGGGTTGCTGTGCGCCACGGATATTGCGCAGATGCTGCCGACGTCGCCGAGCACCGCGGTGTCGTTCTTGGTTATGAGCACGTTGCTCATTTTCAGATCGGTGTGACAGTACTGTCGCGACATCAGCACGCTTAGGGCCGACAGCACGGAATACGCGTACCCCATTAATCTATCGTCCGTCCACGTTTGCGACGCGTCCTCCAGGAGCGTGCGCAGGTCACCAACGCAAAGCTCCGATACGCAAAAACACGAAAACATTTTCGCTGTTGGATGCCGGTGCACGAAGCGGTCGCCGTCGAGCGCGCGGCGAGGTACGGGCAGGCCCGCTTGGTCCTGCACGCTGAGGTGCAGGGGGCGCGAACGTAAAACTCCGGAGTCCGTGCCAAATTGGGCGCAGGTGTCTATGCACTCTCGTAACGCCGTGTCCCGATCCTCGGTGCGCACCCACTTGAGCGCCACCTGACTTCCACGTCCGTGGATGCGGTACACGACCCCGTACGCACCCTCCCCGATCACCTTGGGTGTCAGCTTGGATGTCGTTTGGTCGTACACGCGCGCGCCCAAACGTACGCGCATCACGCGCACCAGATCGCCGTCGGCATCGCTCTTCACTTCTATCGTCGCGGAACGATTCCGCAGACGGTACGCGCTTATCAGATCGTGCAAGCGGGTGCGCGCGAACCAGATGTGGCTCGTAATCATCGCGTACATGCCGGGTAGCGCGCGGTTTTATAATTTTACCGCTGACCGCCGTCGCCGGCACGAAATCTATATATACCCGCACCCGCGTCCGCCCCCTATCACGCGTACCGAAATGCGCATCGTCAACGTGGTGATGACGGCCGCGTTCAACATGGAGATCGATCTTATACGATTCGCGCGGATGACCGGCGCGGATTTTCGACCGACGGTATTCGCCGCGGCCTCGCTGCGTATCAGTAACCCGCGTTGCACTTTGCTCCTGTTCAAAACCGGAAAGTGCGTATGCATAGGCGCGACCTGCGTGCACGACGCGCAGTATGGCCTCAACTTCTGTCTCCGCGTATTGCTCTATCTGCACGACAGCGTGCACATACTTCACACCGCTGTTCAAAATATCGTGACGCACGACGATCTTCACGATTACATCGACATTGACAAATTCGCAAAGGATAACGCCATCAGCGCGCAGTACAATCCCGAACTGTTTCCCGGTTTGCGTGTTTCGCTGAGCTGCGACAACAACACGCGCGCGACCGTTTTCTACCAAGGCAACGTCATCATCACCGGTTGTCGCACGACGCAGACCGTCGCGACGGCGTGGCAAGAGATAAAGGCACGTCTTGAGCCCTACCGCGTCGAGCGCCACGCGCACACCAGCAACACGCTGACGCACGCCAACAACGCCGTACGTCGGCAGATAGATCGCATCACGTACGAAGACGGGGAGGTGTCCACATAGGCGTGTCCCGCAGTATAAATAACAGCGGGCGCGTATCGGAACACGTGACCCACCGCGATGTCGTTCCACCTGTCAACAGATAACCCACCCGCCGACGACGCAAACGCCGCAGAAGGATCCGGAATACCGATTGAGTATCCTATTGCCCACGAATATGACACCCCCGGCAACAACGATTTTTTTTATGACGCAATTGATACTGATAAAGAAGCTGCCGGACTAGCTTTCGAACAAATTTGTGTATCACGCTTTTCATACCTCACTCAAGATTTCAAGGATAATTTCTATGTATTAACATTTCAGAAATTCTGTGAGGCGTATAAAATTGAAATATCGGACATTCCCGAAAGGCTCAAGACCGTGTCCCGCCTATTTAGATACTCGAACACAATAACTGACGAAACTGCTGAAGGCGCAGTTATCACCCTGCACACGTCGCCTGTAGGTATCGTTTCGATCGGTAAAATAGACGATCGACTAGAGAAACTGGAAAAAGCTGTAAAACTGACAATAGACTCGCCGGAATGCGTAACAGTCGAGAAAGAAATTACCAATTTCCTCACCTTTATATACAACGGCGAAAATGACACTCCGTCCAGAGAACAGTGGTTCTCGCAATCGCATGATTATTACGTTGAGCGTTATGGGTACCTCTGTAGTGCGCTTGATACGATCCAGGAAACGCAAAAATCGATCGGATCATACGCGTGCGCGAATTTCATACTGGCCAGCATTGAGGCGTACCCAACCACGTCAAACGACCAAACCGAAATATTCGCACGATGCTGGTTGAAGTTAATGTTCGCGGACGACAAAAGTGAATACCTAATCGACGTTGTTTACGCACTTTTGAGTGCGCATCGTCAGATCACGCACAAGTTTATGGACGAGCTTCACTCTGTCTACAGCACCGTTGTTAAAACACACCGTGGCCTGCGCGACGAATTTGCGGCAGCGTGCAAGGAGATGTTCGTCGAGCATGTAAAAACACATGAAAACGAATGGCACTCTTCGCTTATCGATGAGCTTAACATTCTTGATATTCAATTGTCCACCACGACGCAGGAAAACGCCACCACAAATACGAATGCGACTCCGCGCGATGAGTCGCACGGTATGCTCCTGCGTGTACGCGAATGGCTTGACAACGTGGCGTCCAAGCAGGACTGCGCGCCTCAAATGGCTTTGGGTGTTGCGCGGACTAACGCCGCTTACGCCTTTAAAAATTTAATCGAGCGTCACGACAACGCGATCAAGTCTTACAACCTCATCGCGGGACCTGCCCAGTTGCAGCGAATCCGAGACTGCGATGGAATCAACCTGCCGGAAGGGCTATATTTTGAGGCCACGCAGGTCATCGATCTTGATCGACGTGCGCGCATCTTGCACAAAATGCTCGTCGATCGACCATCCGGATTCGCGACGACCGAGTACAGCGACCCACTGCCGGCGTGGATGAGCAATGCCCGGTCGGATGACGAAGCGGAGGTGTGCGGGTATTTGGCGGTACTTCAAGGTGGCGTTCAACACGTGTATAAAATCCCGAACGCGCAGCTGTTTACTCTCGGCGTTCTGCCCAAATAAGGGCAGAGGCGAGCGATCGCGAGCATACGGCAGAGTGTGCACCTTCGTGAATATAAATACCCCGTGTCGCTTTTAAACGTACGCGGGGCGACCGGGCAAACTTTTGAACGTGGCGCGATGTCGGTGACGTGTATGCCTACGGCTCCTTACGATACAAACGATAGCAGTGTTTGTTCCATCTGTCTTGATCCATTATTCACCGCCGCCAACCCGGAGGAGGTTTACGTGATGCCATACTGCTCGCACATGTTCCATAAGAGATGCATACGGACTCTTGTAAATACTAATGGATTTGAAAATAGGATGATGGTCCCCTGTCCGTATTGCCGGCGCGTACAAGACACACACGTTGTGGTGCACGACGTGTCCGATTTTGCTGCATGCAACTTTTCGGATTTAAACGACCGCGCTTTCATGAAGAAATTGACAGAAGCAAATAGTTTGCACCCTGGCATGCTGCAGCAGGCGTACGAAAAAGCGGTGGACACCTCGCAATTTACGTGTTTGGACGTACATAATCATCGTATACATCTCGGGGCGGCAGGTCTACTGAGAAAAGCATACGGAAAAGCAATGAGTGCGCACTTGACCTTTGCCATTGTAAAGGCGTGCTTCATAAGCATGCACGGCTCCGGCGTGCTGCAGCAGGCGTACGAAAAAGTGTTAGCCTCCTCGCAATTCACGTGCTTGGACGTACATGAACATTCTGTACATCTCCGGGCGGCAGGTCTACTGAAAAAAGCATACGAAGAAGCAATGCGTGCGGACTTGACCTTCGCCGTTGTAAAGGCGTGCTTCACGAGCATGCACCACTCCGGCGTGCTGCAGCAGGCGTACGAAAAAGTGGTAGCCTCCTCGCAATTCACATGGTTGGACGCACATGAACATCATGTAGAGCTCGAGCAAGCAGGTCTACTGAAAAAAGCGTACGAAAAAGCAATGCGTGCGGACTTGACCTTTGACATGATAAGGGAGTGCTGGCACGCCATGTGGGAACTTGGCGTGTTGGAAGAGGCGTACAAAAAAGTGGTAGCCTCCTCAGATTACACATGCTTGGACGTACATGAACACGAGTCAGAACTACGGAAGCGCGCCCTACTGCATACAGCGTACGACAAAGCAACACGTGGGTATATCCTTTTTGCACACCTCGAGCCGGGTACTATCGTGGATTTGCGGAGGCTTGGGTTATTGCAGCAAGCGTACAACACTGTCGCGCACAAATCGGAATTCACATTTTGCAAAATGCGTGAGCATGTCGATTTGCTGACGAAATTCGATCTGCTAGCTACAGCGTGTGAAAGAATCACGGAAGTTGGGTACTCTCTTCGTCAGATCGGTGAGTTTCGAAACGTGCTGTTAGACCATTCTCTCCTGCGGCGAGCATATGAAGAAGCTTTCAGTTTTGAGCTTACCGCGGAAGAAGTCGAACTCATACCAGCGCTCAAGGAGGAATTAAGCCGGTTCGATCTATTGCAAATAGCATTAGAGCGCGCGTTCTACCAGGAAGATATACCTATGAGTAGCTCTACCGCTCGTTATCTTATCAACAACATGGGGCTGGCACTACAAGAATTGTCATTTATGGAACCTGCGTATGAAACTTGGGTCGCGAACATCGAACCGGAGGACGTATTTGTGTACCGGGAAGACTTAAAAACGCGTAACCTGTTGAAGGATGCGCTTATAAGCGTGTTTTCGTGGGAACACATCACGTTCGATGCAGTGGCAGAGCTCAGTGATTTACTTGGTGAATGTGACGAGAGCACGCGAATTGAATGTGCAGCCTTATTCGCAAAATCCACCCTTTATGAGTCATACAAGAACAGTACGGAATTAATACAAGCGTACTGCTATGAGTACGGTGAAAACGCCTTTCCGCTTCCCTTGCCGTAACATGAGGTGTCCTTACAGCCGCAACATCCGTCCCAGAGTTGGACCGGGGAACTTGGTTGGTGGGCCTTGCAACGCCAAAAAAAATTGGACACCCAATACCTCCAATACCTTTTCAGTATACAAGGCCCAACTCTATTACTTCGAAGTATACGACTGTGTACGACGGAGAGGTGGACCCGTGGTATTTTATTTCTTTGTGAAGTGCGACAGTAATTATTTTTTGCATTTTTGCAAAGATCACTATAAATACAGCTATGGTACACACGTGCGTGGCACGACATGACCAGCACCAGCGCGAGTCTAGCATTTCGCGTGTACACCTCGTCCGGCGGCAACGTCTCGTTCGCAATGCGGAACGCCCGAATACTAATCGAGTCCCGCGATTTTGTCGTAGAGAACACGCGCTCGGAGGTGGTAAAATGCGCGGGACGTATACTGCCAACGCGCAATCCGGCATTCGAGACCGACCCGATGGTGTACCTGGTGCACCGAATAGTGCATGATGCCGAATGGGACCCGGTAAATAAACCTGAAAGTATGACACTGCTCTACCCGTGCGGGTCCGACACGGGACCGTTATGGATCGACAAGCGATGGTGCGATCTTTCCGAAACGTTGAGTACGTGCACCATCGTCGTATCGAAAAAATTGTACGGGACGGACTAGCGCTACACCGTGAAACCAAATTCCACGATGTCGAGTCTGAATCGCATGAGTCCGTACTCCTCCCTGTACATAAACGCCTCGTAGGGCATGCACCGATTCACCTCCTTGGTGTGATAAGCCAGCAACGCTTCCGACCATCGATAGCGCACCGAGCCGCGGTCTCGCCAGTGCTGCATCATGCAATCGTGCAGCCCTTGCATGCGGTTGTGTTTCAACTTCGTGTACCCAAGCGCCTTAAAGGTGACCTCCATCTTTAGAGCCGGTTTCAGGGATGCCCACATCCCCTTCCAATCGAGTTTCGGGTATCTCGTATACGGATTCCGCGTCAAATACGCCATGAAGACGTCCTTCTGAGTCCAGGTCACGCCGCCGCCGGACGCGTGTTTTATAAGCTTGCGGTGAAAATTACGATCGTGACGTATTTCGTATCGTTGAAAATACCTGACATGGCGCGTCGCATTTCCTGAATGCAGCGATGGCGTGCCAATACGCGCTGGTTCATGGTGATCGCCTCTATTCCGCAAACAGTAACGGGTGGCAGCGATTCCAGAGCGGTGTATATTTTGTTTATGCTGTCGTTATGTGTACATAAGCAAAACAACTCGTACGAAATTCGTAGGGACAGCCTTTGCGATCTTCGACCTTTACAGCCTTTGTAATTTCGCCAGTTCTGCTTCCGCCCGTACTTCCACCAGTGCTTTATCCTGTAAAAAATTAAGCTGTACAACGTATTCATCGAATTTGTCAGGCTCATTCAGTTTGGTCGCTACCTCGTGGATCTGACTTGTAATAGATGCGTGCTCGCTTGCAACTTTTTGCAAAAGTGCATGCCAACCGTATGCTTGCCAACCAGGATAGTATGTTTCGTATATTTTAGTTGCAGAATCGTTCATACTTTTGATAACGCTAGATAAAATCGACTCCACTAGTTTAGAAAACCCAGCTTTCTCATCGTCTGCAAGCTCGTCGACAAATTCGATCACATAATCGCACACGATTTTTAGATCTTTAAAATCATAAGTTATATCAACGACCTCTGAGACAGACACCAAAAATTGTTTGAGGTATTCAGCGTTCTCATCCGTCATCTCCGGCACGATGGACCAATGGAATTGAGGAACCAATGGAAATACATTTGCTATCGCTGAAAAATTGACGTGGCCAGTGCACTTCCTGCATTTGCCGAATACGTCGAGCTCTCTGATCATGTCTTGGCATTTTGTCAAACGGCGGTTGCCAGGACAATGCAGGTGCGCGCCTTTGACGACACCGGGTGCCACCACGCTTGACCGTTCGCGACGCTTTCAACGAATGTGGGCCCTAACTGGTAGCGCAGCGGGCACGCGCGGTCCAGCAGCTCTCTGTCGTCGACGCACGCGCGTCGGTACTCACAGCCGGGGTGCTTGCGGCAGAAGGCACGTCCGTCGTAACCTGATCTAAGGTGGGCCAAGCCGAGCTAAGTTACAGCGAGCAGGGCTGCGGCGAGGTGACGTGGGGTGAGCCAAACTGAGATGCGATAAGCTGAGCCTAGCTGAATTACGGCAAGTCGAGTTACCCGAGGTGAGCTGAGGTGAGGCGTGCCTAGCTAGGCCTATGCTTGCGTCTATATACTGCTGTCTGCGGCCATGTCCGCGCCTGTGGCTATGCACATGCCCATGCCTATATCTATGTCACGCACTCACGCACAAGGCATGCAGGGTGGGTACCGGTGACCGGTTACGGGAATAACCTTGTGACTCAAAAGCTCAAATCACATAACAGGAAACCCTATTGTTTTCGGTGTGTATATCACCACGAGAAATGGGTGTCAGATATTGGGCAAACAGTATAACGTTGTGTGCGTCTGTCAAACACCTATTTGTGGTTTTTCTTTCATTGAAAACGGCCAGCTATTTCGTAAGCTATTCACGTATCAAGCACCCCTATTATTTTCGGTTATCTTCATATACAATAGAAACTGATATCAGTTTCGACGTTATATTTCGCTTCACTCCCGACAAACAACATATCACCATGTTAGTCTGTGAAAGACCTATTTGGAACACCAACTGTTATTTGAGTTGATTAGATATGTAAAAAGTTTTCAACGTATCAAGAAACCCTGTTATCTTCGGTCAGCTCAATACGCAAAAAAAATTGATACCAGTGTTTGTTTTCGTTTATGAAATACCTACAAGTACGCAAAGTTCGAGCCAAAAAGACCTGGTGATTTAAGGGTCAATCAAATATCAATAAACCCTCTTTTTGGATGTATGTTAGGTGTCAACATGGTGAGGTATATACGAGTCAGTAAGTTGCTAATTGCGTGCGTATTCACTTTTATAATAAGTTAAGATAAGTTCAGAATTTTTTGGTAGGCAACAACACACTATTGGGACAAAGTATGCAAGTTGGGATCATGGAAGCCTCGGTCGAGCAAGGCATGCAAGGCTGCAAAATAAAAAAAACATCACTGAATACTTATAACAAAAAAGAGCAACTCAGCTTCAAGTTTGGAGTTTGCAAACAGTCTGGAGCAAGCTATTCAGTGGTGAACCTGGGGATCCTATACAGTTTGCGTCGTGAGTTATTTGACAGGAGGCGGAGGAGAGAGCACGCTGCCTGCAACAAACTATATCTCCTAAGTACTAATCTTTTGCCAGTTGCTGCATGGCAAGTTTCATAAGAGCTTTTTGCCCTCCCGAGTTCTTACTCCCAAATTCCTGTACGAGCTTGACCATGAAACTCGCGGCCTCTTTAGTAGAGCACTGTTCCAAATGTTGGTCTACCAGGTAACGAAGAACTGGCTCCTGAATATGAACACGTTGTACTTCGTCGTAATCTTGACATGATTGTGCGGCTACTTCTTTCTCGATGTACCAGGGCTGGTCAGCGATTTCAAGCATTTTCGATATGGGTTCTAAATACACAAAACCATCGTCAGACTCGGGATATGAAAGACACGCAAATAACCCGGGTAGTTTTGTTTTCTTGTCGATAGCATAGGCCGTACCACAATATACGTAGGGATACTCTATCTTGGCCTTTTTCCCCTTTGGAGTTTCAGCCTCAGTTTCTGCCGCACCAGCTGATGCCGCTTTATTACCTGACGCACCAGCTGCTGCCAGTCCATTTAGTGACCGAAAGCGCGATTGCTTTTTGGTGCTTGTGGCTTTTGCCGCACCAGCTTCTGCTGCACCAGCCTCTGACGCACCAGCTGCTGCCGCACCAGCTGATGCCGCCTTATTACCTGTCGCACCAGATTTAGTTTTTTGCTGAGTCGACGAAAGAAAACAGATGACCGCAAAATTAATAGAGAGAAAAAGGCAAGGACGAAGCAGCGTGCCTGGTTTGGACCATTTTTTCCTCGCAAAGAGGCCCTGCTCACACGGGTGTTGCCTTTGTCGTTTCTTGGACCCTGTACGAAGGAGTCAAAAACACTTACGTTGCAGGCAATTTCCTATTCTTCAAACTTAAAAATAGGCTATCTGAATAACCTATCACTGCGCGTGATGCCATACGATAAAAAAACCACACAGCACAACAACAATACGTTCACACCTGTCTTAGCACAAGGCGGTCAAACGCACTCACAACTCGGACGACACTTTATCTATGCAACTCACAAATAAACTTACCGATTGTACTAGCAGCTTGAGTGATGGCAAACAATAAAAACTACAGTAAAACAGCATTACTTTCGTACCTGTCTGCGGCTTACTGGTTGTAACAGGCGAAGGCGAACCCACAGGAGCCTTGTCCTCAGCTGCTGCCTTACCAGCATCTGCCTTACCAGCTGCTGCCGCACCAGTTGCTGCTGCAACAGAAATTGCCTTCCCAGCTGCTGCCTTACCAGCTGCTGCCTTACCAGCTGCTGCCGCACCAGATGCTGCCGCACCAGATGTGACAGCTACTTTCGCGCCAGGTCGAGCCTCAACAGCAACTTGGGCCGCACCAGTTTTTGTTGCAGCAACTTCAGCCGCGCCAGCTGCCTTTTTACCACCTGCTACCGCCTCAGACAATGCCTCACCAGTTGCTGCCTCACCAGCTGCTTCAGCCTTCCCCGCGCCAGCTTGAGCCACAACAGCAGCTTGGCCCGCACCAGCACCTGTTGCAGCAACTTTAGCCGCACCGATTGCCGTTGCACACCTGCTGCCGCCTCAGAAATTGCCACATCAGCTGCTGCCGCTCCAGATTCTGCAGCTGCTTAGCCTTCCCAGCTGCTGCCTTACCAGCTGCTGCCGCACCAGATGCTGCCGTACAGCTACTTTCGCGCCAGCTTGAGCCACAACAGCAGCTTGGCCCGCACCAGCACCTGTTGCAGCAACTTTAGCCGCGCCAGCTGCCTTTTTACCACCTGCTACCGCCTCAGACAATGCCTCACCAGTTGCTGCCTCACCAGCTGCTTCAGCCTTCCCCGCGCCAGCTTGAGCCACAACAGCAGCTTGGCCCGCACCAGCACCTGTTGCAGCAACTTTAGCCGCACCGATTGCCGTTGCATCACCTGCTGCCGCACCAGAAATTGCCACATCAGCTGCTGCCGCTCCAGATTCCGCTGCCTTACCAGCTGCTGCCGCACCAGCTTGAGCCGCAGGACATTTTGCCTCGGTGGCCTCTCCCGCGCCGGTCTCTGCTGCAGCACCAGCCACTACCGCAGGCCCAGCTTGCTTCGGCACGGATAGCTCGGTGCTCCGGCCTGGAGACGCTGCACCGCGCAAGCGGGGACACCTCATTTTTCGTATAGTGCACAACAAACCTCAAAAATAAAACGGCGCTTCAGCAAGAAAAACAAACTACCTGGCAGGTCAATTGGCGTGTCCGGCGCAAAAGCCTTTATGTCAAGAGTGTCCAGCCAAGTCTTGAAACCCTTGCAGAAAGCAAGTTCCTTGTTGAAGGCGTTCACGAAAGACCTCGCCTCTTCGCTTTCAACATCCTGTTAACAAAATTTCAAACAACAGCGCGCGGAAATCAGAAAACCTGCCACCGAACTATCTACACAACACAAACGTGTAAGAATCTTACCTCTTTGGGATAATAAGTCTCACGCTTTGTACAACACGCGTTATCCCCATCGGTAAACACCACAAAAAACTCTTCGCCACTCGGTTTTACACCAAGCAGAAGCCCGTAATACCATTTGTTGTCGAATTTCACACGAACTGGCACGCGTGACTCGGGGTGGCTGCCACCGCCGTTGGCGCTTAACGATACCCAACCTTTGAGTTGCCTTATAGCAGCGTCTGAGATTTTTTCTAAACGTTCAACATCGGCTTCGGGAAATTTGTGAGGTTTAAATTCAGAGCCCATGATTGTAAAACACCGGGCAATGCAGCGGACAGAGTGGTAGAGGCGTAAAGCTTTAGGCCTTGAGTTAGGTTGCGCAACAGATAAACTGGCTCTGTATCAGTTTGAGTGCAAACCTTATGTGAAGGCGTGTATGGTAAACGATGAATGCTGCACCTGAATCGCGCGACACGCGTATGTGAAAACGCTGCACCCGTATCGTGAGATGACACCCGCGCGCGCCAGCGTGACCTCGGGCCACCGATCGCGATCTGTCGGATACTAGGATGTCATCCAACGATCGCAATCGGTCGCACGAAGCCGAATCTATCACGGCAGGTGACCGATCCTTTTTGATTATGGACCTATCCGGCTCCATCGTTTTTTTTGTGCAGCTGGGCACCGGTCCGATGGTGACGGTCGTCAGATCGTTTTTTGCCGTCGTCCACGTGCCGATCGCACGCCTTTACGGCATCGACGCGTCGTTCACACAGTTCGAGCACCTTCATTGCTGCACCCCTCGAGGCTTGGCGTATTATGAAATTTCGGCCTGGCGGCGACAGGGCGTATTCGTAGCAACCGCCTGTACTGTCATATATACATACTGCCATACTAAAATACTTATACAGCCATAAAACTTTACGTTTTGCTGCACCTCTCGTAGTGCAACGTGCAGCAACACGTAAAAAGCGTCCAAGCGCTTTCATTCAGCACTATTCAACTTGTTCATTTCAAGGCCGCTGCTGTCATCTCTCCTCGGAGTATCATTTATTATAATGAACTACACACCACCACCTCGGTCTCGTGCATTTATCAAACAGGTGGCGGACAGTGAACCGGACGCTCAATACTTACAAGAAATTCAGCTTTGGCAATTGTTCGCCCTTAACAAAGAGTCACTTAAAATTGGTCGTCACTCTAGAAATGATATCGTCTTGGAGAGCCATAGACTTCCTTTTCTTCTCAGCCGTAACCATGCTACCATTACTTATCAAGTGGTAAACGGGGTGGGAAAGTATACGCTGCAAGATATGAAAACAAGAAATGGGACTTATGTACGCCCCTATAGCCTTTCTCTAACCTGAATATTGTTTCCGTTTGAAGTCTAGCCTAGTTTGATCTCCTAAGATTTCTTAAAGACGGTAATTATTCTACCTCCGGCATAATTTTGGGTATAGACCGGGTCTTCATGTTGTTTGCGAACTGCGACAGGTTGGGGACGAAATTTTACCATTGGGAGAGGAACGACAGATTTTTCACGGCGATATCATTTCGTTCGCTGGTCCTAAAAACGTTAGCACCCTTTATTTTACGCTTTGTCTCCGTTGGACGTATTGCTTTGTGGGCTGTATCTAGGTTAACGTTGTTTAACGGTACGTTTTCGCCTGCGCGCAGGTTATAGATGCCCGCAATGTCAAACAGAGAAATCCTCACCGCTTTGTATTTTTTGAACATAGAGCATAGAACAAGAAGCCCTGGCCGTGCGGCTCCGGGTAACTCTGGGTCTCGGGTGCGTAGCAACTCGATAGTTATTTTGGGCATGCACCTATTCAATGTTGAGCCGAAGTCATGCTTCACCAAAAAAAGATCGAACGGTGTGCGGTAAGGTGGAAGGCACGGCTTTCATCTTTGTGGCTGAAGCAAGGTTCCTGACTGACGCTGCTTTGCGCGGGCTTGCAGCAACGTTTGGACTCCGGAAGTGGGTATGCGATAAAACTATCAACCGAAAAGTATACACGTTTGCTGAACCAGACCACGCAACCGCTTGAACAACGAGCCTATTTGCAAAGAACTGAATGTGCAAATGGCACCAGCGAAGAAGCGATCCTTACAACACCGGCGGAAACGCAACCTGAGTGACAAGCTTAGATAAGCAGCTCGTAACCTACAGTCCACACCGCGAGGTGTTGGTATTTACCAAAAAGTATGTGTTTATGTTTTACACGGGAACCTTGTATGTCGGAGTTTGTGCTTTAAGTTACGCCATACGCCCTTGACGTAGAGTTAAATGGTCCAACCGGAACTTGCTCAAACATTTTTATATGGTATTTTATACAGATTGTAAAAGCTTTTTTTAATCGACATATGCTACGCAGTGTGGCGTGCTAGTTGGACGGTTCAGCCCTGACCGTTACGGGTACAGGCCCTCACCTCTTTCGGGTTGGTGGCCCAGTACAATTTCCCCACCGTTCGAGAAGGTGGTTTGTTAGTTTTGACAACTTATATAGTTTGGCATCCCCACCCGCCTCTCAGCTTTTAGCTCTCAACACTCGACTCTCAGCTCTCAACTCTCAGCTCTCTAGAACGTTTAGCCAGGAGGGGGGGCCTCTCTGTCTCTCTCTCTTTCTCTTTCTCTCATTCTCTCTTCTCTCTCCTCTCTTCCCCTGCCCCTCTCAGCTCTCAGCTCTCAACACTCAATCAACACTCAGTACTGTAGAATTTGTAACCTTGGGGTGATCCGAGTCTATGGTTGTTACTGCTTCAGTGTTAATTATTTTACGGTAATCGTTTTTAAGCTTTTATGATTTTTCCGGCCCAAAGTCGGGCCGGGAAAATTGATTTACTCATACGCCCAGTTTTTTTTTATGGACTTTTTTCGCGATCATCGCCACGAGTATCGCGATCGACTGGTCACTTGGTAAACAAAATTCTCGGTTACAAATTTCGTATTTGGCGTGAAACCGCTCAGCCGATCGCACGCCTCAGCGGTATCGACGCGTCGTTCACGCAGATCGAGCATTTTCACTGCTGCACCCTTCGGGGAAACCTCCGCTGTACTGTCATGTCATTTTTCTGTACTGTACTGTCGTTTTTGAGGGAATTCACGCCGACGTGGCAGTCGCGCGACAGTACTACCGTCGACGATAAACGATGGACCTCCAACCAGCGACGTGGAAATTGACACGGTACGCGGTACAGAGACACGACAGTACAGTGCAGAGGAGGTTTCCTCGGTGAAACCTGGGGTTAGCGTATTATGAAATTTTGGTCTGGCGGTGACAGGGTGTATTCGTAGCAACCGCCTGTACTGTCATATACATACAGCCAAAATTACATTTCGTTTTGCTGCACCTTGTACAGTGCAACGTAAAAAGCGTGCAAGCGCTTTCATCCAGCACTATTCAACTTGTTCAGTCCAAGGCCGCTGCTGCATTCTCTTCTTAGTATCCCGCAACATTTTTTGACGATGAGTTACATACAGTCTAATGCTTTTATCAGACGGGTAAGGAACGGTGAACCGTACGCTCAAACCTTAACAGAATTTCAGCTTTGTGAATGGTTCAACGTAGGCATAATAGAACTTCGCCTTGGTCGGGACCTTGATAATGAAATCACCTTGTGGGGCGGAGAGCCTCAAAACATTGTCAATAGTTTCCATGCTTCTATCGAATATCGAGTGGTCGACGGGATAGAGACGTATACGGTGACAGATAAGAATACAAAAAACGGGACTTATGTACGCGCCTGCCTATACCTTTTCGCTAACCTGAATATCGTTTCTGTTTGGTGTCTAGTCTGGTTTGACCTCCTAGAGTCTCTTAAAGACGGTGGTTATGCTACCTCCGGCCTTGAATTCGGGTATAGACCGGGTCTTCTTGTTGTTTGCGCACTGCGACAGGTTGGGGGAATGAAGATTGATAGCGAAGCACCAACACGTGTTGTGCACGGCGATGTAATTTCGTTCGGAGGTCCTCAGTACGTAAGCACCTTTTTTACGCTTTGTCTCCGTTGGACGTATTGCTTTGTGGGCTATATCTAAGTTAACGTTGTTTAACGGTACGTTTTCGCCTGCGCGCAGGTAACGAAAGACAATGTCACACAAAGAAATCCTCACGTGTATGTATTTTTCAAACATGAAGTTGACGAAAGTAATTTCCTTTTCTTTCGCCTCTATTTCGGACCTGTTCAATTTGGTACTCCACTGGCAAGCAAACTGTAATCACAACCACCGCCAAAACGTGGGTTCATGTGCCTCTGCGCTGAACGTTAGTTTCGTCCGACATTGCTCGCTGCATGTTTTTACTTGTTTCGTCACTGCTTTCACGTACTCGTAAAATGCGACCATTTTTATCAATTTTTAACTGGCTGTCGTTTGCGAACCGTCTGTCTTGGTTACCCGACCATATGGCAAGAAGTAACTGGCTGGCTTGCTTTTACCCAGTTGTCGAGGGTCAGGCAAATCAGACGCAAGGCCAGTCGGCGGAGACGTCCAAAATACCTGCAGAGGTTTACGACGATATTGCATACGAGAAGTTTGAGAGATTTCAGTGCGTATTATGCAAAGATACCGTGAAAGAGCCGCAGCTGTTGCGTGAATGCGGTCACACCTCATTCTGCAGATTTTGTATCAACGCGTGGTTGAAGGTGCTGTTCGACACCTTGCTTCTTTTTATGCAGCCACGAGTCTGAGTCTGAACCACGCACTTGTGCACAATGCTCGCGTGTTCCCGCGTAGGTTGCCTGCCTTATACAGCTGTGTGTTATGGCTCAAAATTAATACGCATTTGCACGGTTTCTCGTTTCAAATAATAGGTTGTCGCTGGTCGTGTTGGATTTTCGTGCTACTTGAGGTTTGGTTTGTTTGAGCTTAAATTTAACAACACACGCACTTTCGTAATGTGTATCAGCTTGTGTGTTGATCCTGAACTGTTACCGTTACCGTGAACAGAATACCAAGAAGTGCCCCATCTGCCTGGTCGCTATCGAAAACCGCCCTGTATTGAATTTTAAGGTTGCATCTCTCGTCGAGGACTGGGTAAGTTGCGTCACACGCCTTTGCGCCGCTGTGCAATACCCCCGTATCTGTTTCTGGTTGTCAGCTTTTTTTACCCCAAAATGGTGACCAAACATGTTGTTCCGCTCTTTTTATCGTTGCAGGTTGGCCAAAAAGTGTTGGACGTTGGGTATGAGAGACAAGAGCCTCTCGCGGAAGACACGGTATCCAAGAAAAAGGTACAGCTTCGTTCGCTTGCCCGTGCAGCGCATGGGAATTACTGGGTCTCGGGTGCGTAGCCAATAGATAGTTATTTTGGGCTCGCACCCTTTTTTTGTTAAGCCGAGGTCCTGCGTCACTAAGAAAAGCACGTTCGGTGTGTGGTAATGTGAAAGCCACGGCTTTCATCTCTGTGGCCGAAGCGAGGTTTCTGACCGACACTGTTTTGTGCGGGCTTGCAGCAACGTTCGGGCTTCGGAGGTGGAATGAAGGTAAAATTAAGTATGAAGCAGTATGAAGAACATTTAAAGGAGGCCACGCAACAAGGTTCTGAACAGAAAGCCTATTTTGAAGAAACTAAAGATGAAGATGGGACCCGTCGTGAACTGGTCCTTTACACCCAGGTCGCGAAGGTTGTGCGTCGACGCCATGTTCTTTTCGGAGGTTGAACCCATCACGTGAACCCCCAATCCTCCTTAACGAGTTCCGAAGAAGAAACGGTTGTCCCAGATACGGCAACACCGGCGGAAACGCAACCTGAGCGCCTTTTATGAATAAGCAGCTCGTACCCTACAGTGCACACCGCAAGGTGATAGCATTTGTTACCAGAAATTACGTTTTTTATATTTTACACGGGAACCATGTATGCAAGGGGATGTGCCTTAGGTTAGGTCATAAACCCCTGACGTAGAGATAAGTGGTCCAACCAAAACTTGCTCAAACATTTTTATATAGTATTTTTATGCAGATTGTGAAAGCTATTTAAACCGACATAAACTACGCAGTGTGCCGTGCTAGTTAGACGGTTCGACCCTGACCGTTATGAGTACCGGGCTATAACTTTTTCGGGTTGGTGGCCCAGTACACCCCACCCCCGTTGCAGCGGCAGGCGCGGGTGCAAGCGAGGCGCCTCCACTCCTGCCTACGCAGACTGTGGCACAACCTTCTACCACCTCGGAGACGGTAACTCTCATTACTGATGCTGCTCGCATCCGAAACCTCAACGTTTGGCAATTGAAGGACCAGTGCTGGATCCGGGGCATCCCAAGGTCGGGCAACAAGGCAGAGTTACAAGATAAGCTGCTCGCTTATGTTCCTACCTAGTTTTTTCCAGCCCGCTTGGGATCGCGATAGGCCGTGCAAAGCCTTCCTCCTGAGATCACACCGCCACCACTCGTGCAGAGTTTACGGTCGAGCGGGAGGGCAACACCGGCGACCCAGATACGGCAACACCGGCGGAAACGCAACCTGCGTGACAAGCTTAGATAAGCAGCTCGTAACCTACAGTCCACACCGCAAGGTGATGGTATTTACCAAAAAGTATGTGTTTATGTTTTACACGGGAACCTTGTATGTCGGAGATTGTGCTTTAAGTTAGGCCATACGCCCTTGACGTAGAGTTAAATGGTCCAACCGGAACTTGCTCAAACATTTTTATATGGTATTTTATACAGTTTGTAAAAGCTTTTTTTAATCGACATATGCTACGCAGTGTGGCGTGCTAGTTGGACGGTTCAGCCCTGACCGTTACGGGTACAGGCCCTCCTACACCTCTTTTGGGTTGGTGGCC
>LGRX02034168.1:0-15515 GCA_001247695.2 Cymbomonas tetramitiformis
CTGGCATTCCTGTTGAACCCGCCTCTGCATTGTTCCTGCCGGAGGCCAAAGCGTGGGGGCGCTCACGAAGAACTGATCTGGGCGGATGTCAGCGTGAATAATCATGTTTTGAGTGTTTTCGTGCAAGGCTTTCACAGCCTCCGCAACCTGCGCCAGCCCCTTGAAAGACAGGTCAGTCTGTAGGGCCAGGCGCACGGCTACTGGGACACCCTCTAACTTTAAGGAACTTCCATGCACTCCATAAAACGTGCGGGCGCAGAAATCGAACTGCTTTGGCCTCGTGGGACAGTTCCAACGGCAATGAGATCCATAACCCTTGAAGCTGTTGCATTGAATGCTGCACCGATGAATAGGGTTTTAGGGTTTAGGCTGAGACATAGCTCAATCAGTGCGTTATTCGCTCCGATTTGCGGGGACACCCATGCACGGTGCTGTGTTTGACGGTGCACGGTGGTGCGGGCATCGCCTTCAATGCTAGGCGCAGTATGTCGCCCATGCGCCATTGCCTGCCACCGCGTCTCACAGCCCCTCCACGTGGCACCCCCTCATGGCGCCTCCACGGCCTTGCACCACACGCCGCGGCGGTGGATGCAGAAGGCTTGGATGCCGCATGCACCAGAACTGGAATCGAAGTGCTTTTTTCGTACACTCCACTGAAAATGCGCCACGTGCATGCGGCGCAATTGGGCAATGAGCAGAAACTGGTTATAATCACAATAGTTTGGCCCGCGTTTAGGTCACCACGGTGCGGCCTTCCGAATCATCTCATCTCATTCGGCGCCTCACGTTTTCAGAGGCGTGTTCGAGGCTCAAGCCTCAGTGCTGCACGTATCTGTACATCCTGCTGCCGGCAGTGGGCCCACACGGCTCTGCACACCGCTTCCAACTGCACATCCTGCTGCCGGCAGTGGGCCCACACGGCTCTGCGCACCGCTTCCAACTGCACATCCGCTGGCGGCAGTGGGCCCACACTGGTTTCCGCGCACCGCCTAACTGCACATCTGCTGGCCGGCAGGGCCCACACGGCTCTGCTAACGCCTAACTGCACATCCTGCTGCCGGCAGTGGCCCACATGGCTCTGCGCACCTGCCCAACTGCATCCTGCTGCCGGGCAGGGCACACGGCTCTGCGCACCGCGTCCAACTGCACATCCTGCTGGCGGCAGTGGGCCTACACGGCTCTGCGCACCGCTTCCAACTGCACATCCTGCTGCCGGCAGTGGGCCCACACGGCTCTGCGCAACGCTTGCAACTGCACATCCTGCCTCTTCAAGTGCGCACAGCGTCGCAACACTCGTGCTGATGAAGCCCAACTGATGGTACACCGGGTTCACGCCGCACCGGTGGTTGAGAATAATCTCTTGGTGCAGGGTGGTCGGCAGGTACTCGAGAACCAGGCGGCCTTCACACTCGCCGTGCATCTGTATCTGCTCATCCGTAACCGCCACAACTGCATGATCAATCTTAGGGCTCCCTCATGTTCCCCTTGGCCCTAAGGAGCTGCATGCACGTGGCAGCGCGCGCCGGGCTGCGAGGGTGGCATCCTTGCGCTGCGCTGCATGCACGTGGCAGCGCGCGCCGGGCTGCGAGGGTGGCATCCTTGCGCTGCGCTGCATGCACGTGGCAGCGCGCGCCGGGCTGCGAGGGTGGCATCCTTGCGCTGCGCTGCATGCACGTGGCAGCGCGCGCCGGGCTGCGAGGGTGGCATCCTTATGCTGCGCTGCATGCACGTGGCAGCGCGCGCCGGGCTGCGAGGGTGGCATCCTTGCGCTGCGCTGCATGCACGTGGCAGCGCGCGCCGGGCTGCGAGGGTGGCATCCTTGCGCTGCGCTGCATGCACGTGGCAGCGCGCGCCGGGCTGCAAGGGTGGCATCCTTGCGCTGCGTTGCATGCACGTGGCGGCGCGCGCCGGGCTGCGAGGGTGGCATCCTTGCGCTACGCTGCATGCACGTGGCAGCGCGCGCCGGGCTGCGAGGGTGGCATCCTTGCGCTACGCTGCATGCACGTGGCAGCGCGCGCCGGGCTGTGAGGGTGGCATCCTTGCGCTACGCTGCATGCACGTGGCAGCGCGCGCCGGGCTGTGAGGGTGGCATCCTTGCGCTACGCAGAGCGACTTCCAGCAGCGCCCGCCGTTTGCCCGAAACAGGCTCCCAGACAGCTGCAGTCATCGCCGCTGCACAGTCTAGCAGTGCCAGGAGTTCGGCACGGAGAAGCACTTCTGTCAACACAGCCATGCCACTGTGCAGGCGTGCCCATGGTCCAAGGGTCCAAACTTACACTCATCGCCCAAAACACTCTTCATCCATGACACAATTCACCTATGACGCCCTTTACCTATAACGATGTTCAGCTATGGCATCCTCGGCCTATGAGGATTCGTGTCCAATCCAGTGACGTCGCTTGCAGTGTCCGCAGTATGCTGAGCGTACCACATATGGGTTGCCGTGAAACAGGCGGAGAATGGCCGCTTCTTTGATAGGGGTGTGGCTGGCCAACCAGCTGCACGCTAGCCCCCTCCCACTGCGTCAGCCGGCTCGCCGCATTTACACCCCTTCGAAGCACGCTGCGTCAGCCGGCTCGCCACATTTACACCCCTTCGAAGCACGCTGCGTCAGCCGGCTCGCCACATTTACACCCCTTCGAAGCACGCTGCGTCAGCCGGCTCGCCACATTTACACCCCTTCGAAGCACGCTGCGTCAGCCGGCTCGCCACATTTACACCCCTTCGAAGCACGCTGCGTTAGCCGGCTCGCCACATTTACACCCCTTCGAAGCACGCTGCGCTAATTGCGGTTCCGGCGCACAACTACGTGCAAGCACCACAAAAATATCTCCTGGCAGCAGAGAGGTTACTCCTGGTACTTCGCAACAGGGAACTCGTTGTATAATCCGTCGTCTTGTGTGCTCAGTGGTGGCCGCGAGGTGCCATACAAGTCCCTGCAGACCCCAGGTTTCGTTGAGTTGGCGGTAGGGGTGACGTGCCTGTCCAGAGGGTCTTGTCCAGGCGCTTCAATCGGTGCAAAGCGCTTCACCTGCGCAGTTCCGTGGCACGGCATGGCTCATGCATCCTTCCCCATGATGCTGACTGCACAGCCATGGTCAGCACAGGAAGTGCTCGCAAGGTCAGAGCAGTCTGGGCCAGAGCAGGACTGTGATAAACAAGTCCTGAAAGTGCTTACTAAAGCTACATCAATCTGACTGTATCATATGAGAGCAATAATCGGATATCCAGGGCGTACCAGGTGGGTGGGGTGTGACCTCATGCACGCACCGCTAGTTCATTGCCATCTTTATGAGTGAGGTAGACCTCCGACCAAAAGCCGCGCCCAATTAATTGCTGAAGGGGAAGAGCAGACACCTGTGAACAGCAGCGAAGCTCAAACGGAAGGTGCCATCCTGTAGGCCCCCTCCACTTTGTGGATGTGTTGCCACGTGGAGACGAGTGGAGAAGTATCCGAGAGTCGAGATATGTAGGGCACACCTCCTCACAGGACAGCTCCCAAGGAAGGCGCTCCGCATCTGAAGGACTGTAGTCCAGGACGTTGTTGTACACGTCCTCGTGAGTTTGCCACCTGCAGAGACAATTCTTCAGATATCTCATAAGATCCTTTTCTGACAGGTCTGGCATGACATCGGATAGGCCTCCAACTGATGGGAGCGAAAATTCAGCGACCGCCAGCCATGTGCTGCGTCTCAAGTCAAAGGCTTAACAATACGAAGACACAAAGTATGTGAGCAGAAGAGTTTCGCCTCCAGAAATATTCGGTAGGGTTGGGAAAACATCAGCAAAGTCGAGCAATCTGTAGCCTGTGATTTGGAAAAACTGCTTTTGAGGCGTGGGATTCGAAGGGCGTGGCCACGCACACAATCAAAGCAGCCAGCACAAACGGGACCACCACGCCAAAACATAGAAACCGTCGCTGTTGGCAAGCATACAAAACCGACAAAACATTAATATCAAAGAAATGACGGACAGAAGGTCAGTGAAAAACCAAAACCAACAGAAAACACACTTGCAACTGCAAATTCTCAGAATATTCTCAGCAAAGAAACCAAGAGAGGTATGCCTGTTTTGTGTTACTTATCAGTAGTGATGCCCCCGTCGGTTCAATGCGAGCGCTAAGACACGAAGATGGCATTCAACTGGGAAACATATCCGTGCAAAAAATAAACTAGGCTCTTTGCTTTTGGTTCGTAAAAGCGCTCTACTGGAAAAGTGAGACTTTTGCAGCACGTCCTAACTCTTGCTTTTGAGATAAACCTTCGTGGGAACTTACAGAGAACTGTGGATACCAGTTTCCCGAAAACTTGGATAGGGCTTCCTCTTCATCATCACTAGCATCTTCCTTTTTACGAAGTCTTTGTCGAACGTCGCCCCTGGAATTGTGTCTTTGACATAGTCTGATTTAAAACTGGTGGAAAATCGATGCCGAGGCCGATCAGCAGACAACTTTTACTGCTACATAAGGTGGTTATGCAAAGCGGAACGCAGACCCTAGGGTGCCCTATGTCCC
The DNA here is from genome assembly GCA_001247695.2 of Cymbomonas tetramitiformis. Classification (NCBI taxonomy): domain Eukaryota; kingdom Viridiplantae; phylum Chlorophyta; class Pyramimonadophyceae; order Pyramimonadales; family Pyramimonadaceae; genus Cymbomonas; species Cymbomonas tetramitiformis. The sequence continues at coordinate 4,514 of LGRX02034168.1, forward strand.
TACTTACGCCTAAATATCCCACTCAGTAGAATTGACAGCTTTGTGGTGAGAGGCTGCTTCTTAGGCGAAATATGGAAGGAGATTCACTGTGCGGCTCACAGGCCGACCTGATAAATAGCAGCGAGGTGATACCGAACATGAACGCAAAAGCTCCGGTTAACTGCAAAATTGAAAGACGCAGCTCGCTCAGTACTCCTCTTCAGCACGGTGTCAAAACACACAGTTGTTTAGTCAAGGGAACGCCTACAACCATTAGGACGCCAATTGCCAAGCCATATGCAGCTGCAAGCGCGAGCTCCTCGCTCCCATAGCGACCCAATGTGGTCAAGCAACGGCTTTCTTGCTGTTCTGAGTTCATATCGTAGAGTTTCAATGTGAAGTACTCCCGAAAGCACGGTCTGTTTCCCGAAAGCCTTGTTAAACGGAATGCGTGTAGACAAGCAGCCTACACATATCAGCGCGTAGACATCGTGATAATAGGTAAACAGATCAGGAAGAAGGACATCCTGGTTGAAGGAATCTTCTCATAGAAGGTGGGAGGAACGTGATACATACGTATCCACCAACTCAGGTACATAACTGATCGTTCATTGTAATATAGCGTGGGATAAAGTTGTGGTAATTTCCTATCAACGCCGAGGTATAACCATATTGTTCGTCTTTCTAAAGGTCGTGTTTTGGCAGCAGGTTTGCCACACTTGTAAACGAGAGACCTCGGGTTGACAAGTCGAAACGTGCTTGGTTGAATAGGGCTAAGCAACCACAGTTCTCAAGGCGGTCAGGCGAATGCGTTGTCACAACAAACCCACAGTCTAGAACAAGGGGCCAAGTGTGTCATGTTTTACGCCTGGATTGTGAATATTATACACCTGACGAGGTAGGACAGGGTTCGGTACTGCTTGTTTGGAAAACATCTTTTGAGTTGGAGTGGCGTTTTTTTTACAACTTGAAGTTCTGTATTTTTTTTACAAATACAGTCGAGTGAACAGTCGAGTGACACTTGTGACACTTCACACTAGTATAGTATAGCGCTAGCGTAGGACTATGTATGAGCGTGACACAACCTACATAGTACATTCTAATTCTATATTCTAATTTACCGTAGAGCTACTCTGTGTCACGTTCATACGAGATACGTAGCGAGTGCAGATGCAGTCGAGTGTCGATCTCGATGTCGCTGTCGAGTGTGAGCGTCACGAGCCGCAGCCGGAGCGGAGGGTCACGGTCACACGACAGCGACATCGAGTTCGACAGAGCCCGACGCGAGACTTCACGCGAGCCCTTCTGTCAAGGTCAACTGTGTGTCACCTGTGACCGCTGTGACCGTTGCGTTGCGTTGGCTCCGAAACGACTACCGACTGCGACTGCAAACGAGCGTCATGTATGTCATGCTATGTCATGTCATATGTCATCACGTCCTGTTGATGTTGAACTGTTGAACCGTGTCACACTCCCCTCCGCTCGCCTCCGGTGTGCAGGACTCTGGACTGTGGCTGTCGTGTGCCTAGTACAAGTTTTTGGAACCAGAAATTTGAAGCGGAAGATATATCGCTTCGGTTGTACTTGTTTGCACGCTTTAGGCCTACGTTTCCATCAGCCGTATATTTGCCACCCAAGGCAATGGCAGGCATGCAGCATACCACCCCTGCTGGCGTACCTTACCAGGCTGGAAATTACCAATACCTGTATCACCAGTCTGCACAGCAGTATGCGAACACTCCAACTCACCCAGCTGCCACCAGGAACAATGTACAACCCCTCGTTTTCGATAGTGTTTTGTCCGCAACTCCGCAACGTCACACACCTGGCTTACTCAACCAAACCCCTGGGCGCCAATCCCACGGGCATTTTGGACAACACTCGCCTCATGCAACGCCAGGTACCAGATGAAAACATGGCTTTCTGCGGCTTTGATATTGATAATTCTGTACTGATTATCTGAGAGGCAGGTAGCGGAGGACGACCGAATCGTTTTCAACAAGTAACGCCTCGCACGAACGAAGTGACGGTGCGCGCAAAAAGTTCCTTTCCTTCTCCTGTTCCGCAGTAGCGCCAGTCTGAAAGTACGCCTCAGAAACTAGACTTGCAATCCCTGTGGTCGCGATTACAAACGCGAGTATCTAAAAACTCAACACGTCACGGATCTCTCAAAGAGCACGGGCTCGGCAGGCTATGGAGACCGGCTTTGAGCTTCAGCTTCATTTGCTATAGGAGCGTGGTTGCGTGGTTAGGAAAGGCGGGAACCATACTTGGACAGTCTTTCAGAGAAACTGCCTAGCCTTAGGTAGTCGTGCCGCGTGAGCATCTGTGGTGCCATGGTCAACTCCGCTCGAGACTCGTGGATTATAGTGCACCGTTGCGAGCGGTGAAGTGCGCGCCCGTTGCAGGCGGTGGCCGCTCAACCACTTGACCAACCACCTCCACAAATGATCGCTCTTGCGCCCTACACCATAGAAACTACCCCTGGACAGGTATACATCTATCGATATACCCATTCCATCCCCCATACGACCGCCTTGCAGGCGCACGGTTCTTTCGGTGCCACCTTGCGTGCTTTTATGCTGGGAGACGGTGCGTCACTCCCCCCAACTGCTTGCTGCGGCAGCTATTTCCCTCGGCGTTCCTGCACTCTTCTTCGCTCATGATGTCCCACTGTCATAAAACCGGATGCAGCTGTGGGGTTCGAAGTGGACCGAACGCGCCTGAGTGCGTTAATCTGGGGTGCCAGGATCGCCAGGCACTCGTTACTGGAAGCTTCACTACTGGAAACTTTGCTTCTCAACCCTTTGCTACTGGAAGCTTTGCTGCTGCTAGTCCTGCTCCTGGAAACTTTGCTGCAGGTAGTCCGACGCCAGAATCCGCGTTGTGTGCGTCGCTTCCTTCCGTTCTCATCTTGGGATCATAGATCTTTTCGCTCTTTTGTTTAAATGCTCGCGCACGAGAATAAAATGTAAACACTTCAGACTTTTCGCTATATTATCGCCGTCGATTCACACAGATCCACCTGCAGGCGTTGTGGATCAACATATGGATGTAACTGATGCCGGTGCACAGGTATGCCCTTCACGTTCAGCCTTCGCGCATGTGCCCGGAGGATATGAGTTTGAAAAGCTAGTTCCCCCGGCGTTCTTTCTTCTCAACCAACGACATCTTCGTTCGGGGCGAGCTTCACCACTCTCCATGCGATCATGGTGGCAATGACTATTAGAGTCTTTGGAACATCTCGCTTGCTTGGCGGACAGCTGATTTAGAAATTCCGCCTGCCTGACTTTAGGGCGTGAACACTGAGTAACTAGGTAGGCCAAGAAATTTTCAAATGGATAACCTGAAGGCCTGTCCTCCGTGCAAACCTAACAGGAAACGGAAGCAGAGACAGCCCGCTGGGTAAGCGCTCGCCCTATCCTTTGACACTGCATGTACTTGAGGATCCTTTTTGCCCGAAGGCAGTTGGCGCTAACGGCACTACGGCATTGCCCAGATAACCGTTTACGGCTTTACAGAGCAGGACAAGCCGCTGGTACTGCAAGTCTTCCAGGTGACTCCTGGTGCCTTGGCTTGGCGAGCGGCGATCTTCGCGTTAGCCACTCTCTAGTTTCATCCCCGTCCCCTATCTGCCTGGCCGGTCTTTCGTTTGCAGTCGACTAAATCGCTTTCTGCCTTGGTGTGCCCACCTGTGTTTCAAGACGTGACGCATTGACTGCTAGAGCTTGTGACCTGCGGAGTGGCTCTATGGGCACTGTGGGCGTAGCAGTCGTCTGAACCATTTGTGCTCGCCACAAACTGAGAATTCTGTTCCTACTCGGTCGTACCACACAACGAATACTAGGAAGCCTCCCCTGCTTAGCGGCCCTCTCCTCTCCGCCCTGTCTCCCGCGCTGTCTCCGCAGAGATGCGGCGAAATTACGAACAGCGTGTCCCCGCCTGGAGGAGGTAATTACATGCACTTGGAGTTTGCACAAGAATACCACGCCCAGATGGCGCTCAGACGGGATGGATGCGAGGTAAAGCAATATGCATCCTCTTCGCACATCTGACCCGGTTTCATCCCCTCATACGTTTTGGACTGTCAAGTTAGATTTCAGGGCAAGGGGTGATCGCGCCGTCCGTGTCTCGCTTACCCTCCTCTTGGAGCAAGACTCCAGGCTAACGTTTCAGCAGCATCTGACTGTGCGCGTTATGACCCTGCAACTGAGGCAGCTTACCGCTACAACGGCCTTGTTCCTTCCGGCAGTCTTGCTGAGGTCCCGAGGTACTGTTGGTGGTGGGGCTCGCTTCCGATTTCAAGCTGGTGAACAATCTTATGGTGGGAGTTAAACGTGTTTCCGATCACCACAGACACCAAGTTACCGGTGACTCCCCCTCTCAGACAAAAGTATGGCGTCTGCTTCTCAACCATGGGGTCACACGGTTTGTATCAGCAGCAACTTTGCACTGACACCGTGGATCTTTATCAGCCCTAGAATCCGAGCGTCCTTTCAGCAGCAGCCCAGACGCACTAGACACACCAGCACACTCTTCTATTCCAAAATACGGTCCTCATAGACAGGATACATCAGCAACAACCCTAAAACAGTAGCTCCGAAGCCTCGTGCAAAGCTCGGGCACCCGGGACTGGATCATACAGCAGCAGCTCCGAAGCCTCGTGCAAAGCTCGGGCACAGGACTGGATCATACAGCAGCAGCTCCGAGAGCCTCAGTGCAAAAGCTCAGGCACCCGGGACTGGATCATACAGCAGCAGCTCCGAAGCCTCGTGCAAAGCTCGGGCACCCGGGACTGGATCATACAGCAGCAGCTCCGAAGCCTCGGCTCACGTCCAACAGCGCTACCCTTGGTCCTCAAACCTCGATCTTTCAGATTACCTTAGCTTGGGTCCTTCAGTTGTAGCCCGGACCACACATATGACTCTTTAAGCAGCAACCTTGATATTCAAGCAACGGTTTGTTGGAAGCCCACTCTCGTTCCGAAGCCTGTATCTTTCAGAAGCAACCTTGATATTCAAGCAACGGTTTGTTGGAAGCCCACTCTCGTTCCAAACTCTGGCTCCGAAGCCTGTATCTTTCAGTAGCAACACTGGTACCTTAGCACGGGACCCTTTATTACATAGCCCCACTCCCCGAATGTGGGTTTAAGGTTTGATCTACAGTTAGATATGTCGGTGTCTAGAACCTTTACCAAATGAATTGTTTCCCTTCCGACTTCCACCGCGACGCCTGGACGTTTCCCCTCCTCTGTGTTTGATTTGCAGCAGCAGCCTTTGTACGGGCTGGGGTTTAGGAAGAACATGGGCACTTTGGAGAGAGTCTATAAAAGGTGTCTGATGGATTTCTCTACGTTTTGGGTCAGGGCTGCCTCAACGAGCGGACATCGGGCAGGAAACACGTCCAGCTACTCAGATAGTGCGCCCATACATGGTAGAGGCACCGGGTGCACAGCCAGGCCTGCCACAGGTGTGCCCACCAATCCCGGCATAGTGCTATCGGAAATCGCCAGTCTGCTAAGCTGACACTTGGTATTTCTCGAGTTTTTCTCCCCTTTCATCAGTAGACTGAGTTGTCACTCCATATATCTCTAGATTGTGTCCCCTTTCATTATTGCGCAGCCTGGATTCCACAAGGTCTTGCAGAGAAGCCTATGGAACATGCAGGTCATGAAACCTCAGATAGTTGTGAACTAGGTGAACTTCACTATTCACCCTGAACCCAGTGGGTTTGCTGGTGTAAAGCACTCACGCTGTGACCGCTCTTGATCGGATCATATGTGTTTTGTGTTGGGGACAGCCATCGCGAGGAACTTGGGGAAGGGTTCTTGAATACGTGGTGGGCATCTGAATTCTGCTACATATGTATATGCACGGATACAGTTGTGTGTATGTAAAAAGAGGTAGCAGAGACTTTTTGGTAAGGGTCGATATTTATGTGTGCGTGTATATATATAGATATATATACATGTATGCTTTTAGGGCTTATCCCCCTTGGTGGAAGGCCACGGCAGCCAAAGAATTTTTATTAGTTTAGAGGTGAGAATGTGCGAGTGCGAACTTGAGCTCATTATTATCAATATTCCATATTGGAAAGCATCTTTGTTGGTGATGACATTTTCGACCTTGAGATGAGTAGAACTTGAATCTTGAGATTATCCAGACGAGAGTTCCGGACATCCAGACCCATCACCACATGACGATGATTCCAATCCCGAGAGGATATATCAAGCTTATCTGCATAGAATATTGCATATTTGACATCTGTAAATTTCAAAGCATGTATCACGGATGTGCTTCCTTGATGGTGAGGTTTGGGGTGGTCACCCCAGCCGTACTATCTCGCTATGTGAGAAACCTGGCCCTAACTTATTCGACCGACCGATTCGCTTGTTATGGTGTAAGTAGCCCCCGGACAAGTAGTGTACATATGGCGTGTAAGTAGCAGCCGATATGGTGTGCAGCCGAATTACTGTTATCATTCGACTTGATCACCTAGACAATGTGGATTTTTTTGAATTCCTTTAGTACTCATTGACTTACGAGGACAGCTGTCGTGCGCTGCGTTTGCACAACTGGTCGAACCTCCACAGGAAACCATCGAGCGCGCGCGCAAATTACGATAGCGCGTGGCTACTGACGAAAGGGTGAGGAGTAAAACCGTGGGGCTCCTCCAGAGACCGAAAACTCTTCACGGAATTTGTCCATCGTGTAATCTCTAAATCGTGAACCAGTAAAATCGTGATGTCTCTACTCAGCCAACACTAAAGTTTCCCCAGCCTTTTTGCTTTAACCTAAAGAAGATACAAAAACCGTATGGTCCCGTGACGGGCACATTTTAGGATATATCCCGTTCGAGATAAACGTTCTTCTTCAACGTGAGTTATCCGTGACATATTTTGTTTTCATAGGTACTGTTATATTGGGACATTAGGTGGCTCGGTTCTGTCATACTGTTCTGACACCCGTGCCTAGTTCAGTAGTACAATAGTATGGCAATGCCGACACCTTGCGATGACCGAACCGTGACTCCGATGACGTCCGAGACTGAAACTATATATTGAGAGCCCGTTAAACCCTAAATGACGAATTCGTTTTCATTGAAACAGTATTTTCAACAGTATAGCATCTGTACGAGCGCGCGGAAACGCGGTCATAAATTCTACGTCGGTAAACCATTTGGCATGTATGAAGTATTGATGCCCGCATTGGAAACGTGGACAAGGTCCCTCAACCCTGCGAAGGCCACCCAACTCAATATAATGAGCAAGAAGCTTACAAGAAAGTGCAGGGGTGGCCTGCTGGGAGATGATAAATTATGCGCTATGAATATATTAATATCGCATTGCTCTAATCCTCTAAAGGCTTCACATTAAGTGCATACGATCCTTGCCCAATGCTATACGGCATGACATACCATTGTCCACTCTTAACCATGCTCGTGATATGTTCTTAACGGTTTGGTAAACCCGATTGACACGTGTGTTGTACGTATACCGTAGATGAAAAAGGCTCGAGCTTCAAATATCGTCGACCGTTTCCCAAGCATTTGCCCCTAGCAATCACGCGATCTCTACGCTCACGGATGTAAGCGTTAAGCCGTCTATCCAGGTAACGTAACCGCATTGTATTGAATTTATAACTTATTATGCTGGGCGCATTTTTAACACGCTCAATTTATTTATTTTTACTAATTAATGTGTTTACTCCTAAAATAAAATCAAAAGTGAATTGATTCACAGTGGGCATTCTAGATAAGACAATGGTCAAAAGTAACAACTCATTAATGTTTTGGTGCCATTGGAACACAAATGAGCTGATTTGTATGGCTGCAACAGACACTAGAGAGCGGTGAGAATTATGAAACAATTGCTACCAGGTCACACTACACAGTCATGTGTCCCTGGTTTATGGTGGGGGTTTTCTTCACCGGATCGGGACATGTTGTTTGCACACCGACCCGAAAACCAAAACCGCCAGCCAGCCAAAGTTGCGGAGGGCATCGTTGTGAGCCTAGACGCCTCCTTGAACACGTCAAACGCCGGTGAATGAGTTGCATACACGTGTGTTCAGGCGTCCCCTCAAGGTGCAAATCATGCACTCAAGATCTGGAGAAGACATGTTTTCTGACGGGCAATTACCTTTCCGGCGGCTAACTGATAGTTCGTAAGTGATTCCAGTGGGCCGAGCGAGGCCACGCTGTCCCACATACCTTAACCGACGTGTACCAAACGCGTGCAAAAACCATCTCGTTCTTCGAGCCAATGTTTGAATTTATATCGATTTTTTGCAGCGATATTTTACTGCCAGTACACCTTTCGGGCCTTTTGGAGTGATGTGTTCGCATGCGTATGGGGATGGCGACCGTTCTTCCAGCGCAAGCACCTAGAATATGGATCGCAAACCGTATGCCGAAGAGGGGACCAATGCGAATTAGGACGATGGCTCAGGTAGAAAAGGAAAAAAAAGAAAGTAGTAAGAATTAAATATCTCGGAGCCGTTGGAAAACGAACCAGCTAAAAGAAAAAGAAAAATAAGAATTGATTAATTCACGACTGAAATATGTACCTGCAACTTTTTTCTAGCAATACTTTAATACAAACCTCGTTTTGGAACTAAAATAAAAAAAGTTCCACAGTATTGTATATTCAGAGAACAAGAAAGTGCATTGGGTTTATCTAGTGGCCTTGTATTCTCGTAAAGGCTCACAGATTCGGTGTCTGATGTAACGGCGTGTTGGCACGATGTGACCCGCGCTGATGACGTGGATGTTTCGGGCTGCATCCCAAGAACTGATATTCAGCTCATAGTAAGCTGCCACGTCATCACATCGACCGAACTGACAGTGTGATCGAGAACTGGAACACGAATCGTCAGGTGACGATTTAATTTTCAAAGGTGGGAGATATGTTAGAGATCGCGAGCAGTCATCAGATGTTGGTACGTCATCAAAGCTGCCGAATCGCGATCTGTAATTATATCAGAAACTGAATCAGTACCACTGAACGCGGGCCGATGTCATAAAAAAACTTCGCGTAGCTCAATTGGTAGAGCGACCGTGATCGAATCGGGAGGGCATGGGTTCGAGCCCCGTCGCAGATGCATTTTCGCCGCGATGGATTACGCTCGACCCATCCCAAACAGTGAAAATCCCATCATTATTTATAGATCCTAAGATTTATGTTACGGATCGAAGGATGACAGACGCCCGCAGTCGCGATGTTGGTATACGGCATCGTCGATGTCACGAACCATCTTCGATCTGTAATCGTCTGAGCTGTACGAGTACCACTGAAATGCGCGAAGATGTCATCAATACTTCGCGTAGCTCAGTTGGTTGAAGCGTCGCACTAGAGAAGCGAACGTCACGGGTTCAAATCCCGTCGTGGAGCATTTTCGCCCCACACCGATATATGATTTGAGCCGACTCGTACAGTGAAAATCCCCACACCGATTTCAGACGCTAACATTGGTATCGAAGCGACGGTTCAGAACCGCTTCGGGTGTAACGGCGCGTTGGCACGATGTGACCCGCACTGATGACGTGGATTCGGGCTGCATCCCAAGAACTGCGATGCACCTTCGGTGCGATGGGCTGCATCCCAAGAACCACTATTCAGCTTCATCGTAAGCTGCCAGGTCATCACATCCGAAGTTGGGACCCTGAAATGTTAATCGAGACGAATACAATGGCATCGAATCGTCAGGTGACGATTGTTTCTCAGCAAGGCACGGTATTGGTTGCAACCGATATCCGATATATCGATATATCGGCGATATTGCTATCAATCGATAACTTTTTTAAAAGTTATCGGAATATAAATATCGACTAATTGCTGATTATGTAATATCGGGCATGTAGCACGGCTAGGTGGGCCCGGATTGCATAATCGATGAAAATGACATTTAGAAGTCGCAAGAAGTTTCAAGAAGTACTTAGTGGTTAAAAGAAATCATCTAGAGGCAATATTTTATATTTTTGATAATTGTAGTGGCCACAGGGCTGCTTACAGGTCGCGGACGGGCTGCCGTACATACATTGCATATCTTGCGGGCGCGTGAGATATGCAAATGATACGGGGAAGTTATTAGACGTTGTGAGAAGTATTTAGAGGTCATCCGTAGGCAATGAGAAGCAAAATTTCACATCGGGACATATTCACGGGGTGCTGGGGAGCTAATTTCGTCTGTAAAATGGCTGCAAAGCAGAAATTGCATATCTTGCGGGCGCGTGAGATGTGCAAATGATACGGGGAAGTTATTAGAAGTTGTGAGAAGTATCTAGAAGTTATTACTAGGCATCGAGAAGTGATATTTCACATCGGGTCACATTCGCGGGGCGTTGGGGAGCTAATTTCGTCTGTAAACTGACTGCAAAACAGAAAATGCATGTCTCGTGGGCGCGTGAGATATGCAAATGATACGGTGAAGTTATTAGAAGTTGTGAGAAGTATCTAGAAGTTATTATTAGGCATCGAGAAGTGATATTTCACATCGGGTCACATTCGCGGGGCGTTGGGGAGCTAATTTCGTCTGTAAACTGACTGCAAAACAGAAAATGCATGTCTCGTGGGCGCGTGAGATATGCAAATGATACGGTGAAGTTATTAGAAGTTGTGAGAAGTATCTAGAAGTTATTACTAGGCATCGAGAAGTGATATTTCACATCGGGTCACATTCACGGGGCGTTGGGGGGCTAATTTCGTCTGTAAACTGACTACAACATACTTTTACTTTGCCCTAATGATACGCATATTATTTGCAGTTGCAGGAGTTGGGGCACTAGCCGTTGCCGGGTGGCGGGTGCTCAAATTCAAAGGTGGCTCAAATTCTGCAACTCCTCTATGGAGACGCCCGAGGCCCTACCCAAGTCCGAGGTATTCAATGGCTGGGTCTGCTGGAGTTGCTGGAGTTGCTGGAGCTGCTGGAGCTGTTGGAGCTGCTGGAGCTGCTGGAGCTGCTGGAGCTGTCGGGCCTGTGGTTGCTGAAGGAGCATGGGCTGGGACTGCTGCAGAAGGGGTTGC
>LGRX02034169.1:0-28591 GCA_001247695.2 Cymbomonas tetramitiformis
CCTCGGCAGCAAGCTGCCCCAGCAGCGGCGTTGAGCTACGGCCGCCCACAGCAGCGAGCTGCCCCAGCAGCGGCGCTGAGCTGCCCACGGCAGCAAGCTGCCCCAGCAGCGGCGCTGAGCTACGGCTGCCCACAGCAGCGAGCTGCCCCAGCAGCGGCGCTGAGCTGCGGCCGCACACGGCAGCAAGCTGCCTTAGCAGCGGCGCTGAGCTGCGGCCGCCCACGGCAGCGAGCTGCCCCAACAGCGGTGCTGAGCTGCGGTCGCTCACGGCAGCGAGCTACCCCAGCAGCGGCGCTGAGCTGCGGCCGCCCACGGCAGCGAGCTGCTACAGCAGCGGCGGTGAGTTGCGGCCGCCCACGGCAGCGAGCTGCCCCAGAAGCGGCGCTGAGCTGCGGCCGCCCACGGCAGCAAGCTGCCCCAGCAGCGGCGCTGAGCTGCGGTCGCCCACGGCAGCGAGCTGCCCCAGCAGGGATGCTGAGCCGCGGCCGCCCACGGCAGCGAGCTGCCCCAGCAGCGGCGCTGAGCCGCGGCCGCCCACGGCAGCGAGCTGCCCCAGCATCGGTGCTCCGCAGACAGCTCAGCACGAGCAGCCCGACGCCATGGTTGATGGCTCAGCAGCACACGACGCAGGCGCGAGTGCTACTCTGCAAACAGTCCAACACGTGCAGCCCGACGCGAAGACTGTCGGCCCAGCAGCAGCCCACAGCGCAAGTTCTTTGCTTCAACGGCCCACAACGCAAAGGACTCGCCAACTCTGCATCGACGAGCTCTTTTCACCTCTGGAGATGCATCAACGAGTCCCTGCAGATGTTTCATGCTGCCTGCTATGTGCCGCAACCGTGACGCTGTGGCAAAACTGTGTCTCCGCTCTCCTTCCATGCAGGTGCTGGACAGGACGGGGCATATGCCATTGGCATTGTATCCTTGCGTGGTTGGATCTTGCCGGCACGTGTCCCCTTTGTAGAAGACCAGCGCATTTTCGCCAGACTCACGTTTCTGATTGGTTGGTGACCACGACTTGGTCACTGGAGGACTTCTGAGAATACTACCCGTACGCGACGGAGCCGCAAGATACCGAGGCATGCTAGCTTCGGGGCGCAGAGATTGCAGAAGACCTGCAAGCTGGGGAATTACCATCGTACCAATCTGTCTGAGCGTTGGCAGCGTGAGGCGGTGAGGGCCTTTGGAAAAACCTAGCAAGCAGAAGGGGACCCAGACCCGAGGACTGGGGGGCACGGAACCCGAGAACCGAGAGCTTAGTAGCTCGACTCTTGTCACAAGTGCATGCTCAAACCTCAGACAATGTATATACGGGCCGGACAGCCTAGCGAGGACGTAGGCGCGCCTAAAAGGGGGGGAGAGTTGTACTAGGGTACATCACGAGTCAGTACGAGAGACAGGCGTGTCAGAATGACGAGTGACAGAAACGATGACAGTCACCAACCGGAAATGATGACAATCACCAGCATGACCGAATGACACAGGTGACTGGCAGAATTGACAAAGGTGACCGACAGAAGTGACTGACTCAAATGTGACATTTGAATATCTGCACCTACAGCAGATCAGACTTGAGAGAATTGGTGGGAAACCATTTAGGATTCGATCAGTCGAACATAACTGGAGGGAATCGAGGAGGACCTCAGTTATACAGTCACATCAGCAGATCTGTGAGTATTCAAATGAGAGACTTGGGAGGTGACAGTCAGAAACATTTAAGTACTGATGACAGATCCCAGCTGATTGGTTGTTGCAGTCAGCAAATGACTGAACACATGAAGTGGCATGGTAAGGACGAGTTACCTTAAGTAGAGAGCTGTGCAAGCTCTCGGGGTTGAGTTTAAATTTGTCGTACATGGCAGCCACCTCTGTGGCTGTTAAGCAACTTGGCCAAAAGAGTAATTAAAAAAAGATCCGTATCCGATATCATCCATGTACTGTCTGTACATCCTATGATCATGGCATCATATTACCTGTAAGTGAACATTTGCTTACATACCTGTGAGACTGGTTCAGTCCTCACACCCCGAATAGTTAACTGCCAAATAAGCCCTGTATGATTGATAAATAAACCCTATATGTTTGGACTATATATACTGATTAGGTTGATGAATCCGTCTAGCGTCAGTTTTTTCTTAATCGGAGGATTTTCAAGACCGCTCCCATGGGAAATCTAGCGGGTGATTTCTTACCGTTTTTTCTAACTTTTGGAGAGAAAACTAGCGGCTGGTTTCTTGTAGATACAATTTCTTATAGACCGCGACCTACTGTAGTCGTTATGCTTTTATTTTGCGGCACTACGTAATCCACTTCATCACTGCCTGCGGAATCGGATGGGGACTGCTGAGCTCGTTTCACTGGCCCATTTCTCTGCGCACGTAGGGTTCCGCCATGGGAACTCCTGCGTTTGCCGCCACGCCCATGTTTCCACATGATGGGGAAGTTCCAAATTGTGTCCGGTGAGGAAAATGACTGACTATGTTGGATGCCTTGAAATTTGGAGGGTTTGAAATCAACGACTACATACTCTAGATGTGTATCGATCCGGAGTGCGCCGTATCCTGAATCAGGACTCCTCATGGTCTTCACGGGCTAGTGAAACCTTTTAGCGGCTAGTTCAAGCATTGTCGCGGATCGGATTTTGATATTCTGATATATCAAAATCCAACCGATATCGCAAATCCACGATGTTAATCGATCGATATTGATATGCCATCTCTCTCGATCGATTAATACCGATATTATGAGGGTTCGATCGATTGATATTGATATGTCATGATCGCCAATCGATTGATACCAATAATTTTGATATTCAAAAAATAGTTATCGATTGATGCTGATATTTTGATATATCGATATATCATAATATCAGCACAACCGATACCATACCTTGCGCCAAACATGCACAACACCCCAGGGATGGCGAGGTCCGTGATGGGGATGGCGAACAAGTTAGCAGTCACGCACTCGAGCATATAGTTACCGTAGGTTTTAATATCTTGACTTTCCCAAATTCTGACCTTATTGTTGTAGGCATAATTGCAGACTACTCTACATGACGGTACGGTCGGCTGGCTACGGTCGTCCTGCATTTCTAGGAACACTGTCTTTGGTCCCGTGCCCTTCTTCAAGTGCGCGTCCAAATATATAGGTTTTTACTCGAGGGTTCAAGCCTTTGTTGAAGAAAGCCTCGTGATCCTGTTCTCCACTCTGGAACAAGTCACAACTGTCGCCGTCGATCGAGCTACGTATGAGTTTGAAATACACTTTACAACCGCTGGACTCGTACAAGGAGCACTTATACTTGTATGTAATATTGCCCGTTCTCTTAGCTGTGTGAGGTTTGTCCGCCTTGGAGAAGCCACTAGAACACGCCTCCTTAATTCTTTCCATACAACTATCAAAAGATGAAGCACTGAGCAAGGCCACCCACTCTTTACGCTCGTGCGCCCGTGTCCGCTTGCGCGTAGAGAGTTCCTCAATTTCATTCTCGGGATCGGAATCCTCAAATTTTTCTCGTCCATCCTTCCCGGGGCTAGTGAACTGCAAATTCCCCCCCTCCTGGTCCATGGCACCTGTGAAGTGTTCGGGAGTGTGCTAGAACCGGGAGCGAACTAGTTGTAATTTCTTTTGGCGCTCGATTGAATTAAGCAAGGTTACATGTGACATATAATCTATCCCCCAGAAATGGACAGAATTTCTATTCCTTATTTAGCACCAATCTATTCCCCAATCATTATCCTACCGGGATATATCCAAACGTTATATCCGATTTTACCAGAATGCGGTGTACCGTTTACAATTTCGTGCAAAGTAAGTCGATGATAATAACTTGGGTTTAATGTGGAATGCGCGTAGGCAAATGCCATATATGGTGGAATGCGCGTGGGCAAATGATTTTAATGTGGAATGCGCGTAGCCAAATGATTTTAATGGTGATCTGCCCGTAGGCAAATGAAATTAATATGCGATAATCTGTAGACAGACCGTGAACAAGCTAGATAGTGCTTCCCGTGTCGTGTTCGGTATACAACTGCATGCCAAACACAATACAAGTTCGCATAGTAATTCTTCGGTGTCTTAGGAAGAACATGTTCCTTGCGCACGCAGCATCCGTTCAGACTTTAGGAGTCTGGACGCGGCGCGTTAGAGGGGGTGATTGGGCATGCGTCGAGTCAGCGGCTCGACGCATGCCTAGCAAGGAAGCATACTAAACAGCATGAGCATATCACACATATTAAACATGCATACCAAAAAGATCATGAGCATTTGACAGTTTACTGTCACCTCTCGCGGAAACGCGGATGTCAACCGCGTCCGCATTTCCGCTAGGGTTCTTCCATCAACCGCACACTCGCTTGCAAACGAGTGTGCGCATCGGATGAGGGAAGTTAGAAAAAATAGGTTTTCATATGTTTCATCCTTCCACAATAAATTGTAGTGACTGCACGATCAGCCACACATCTCGTTGTGGGCGACTTAGAGATAATTTACAACCTAAACCCGCTCACTCGGTTGGTCATGCACTGCTACCGTACTCCTACTCCTACTGCTAAGTCACTACAGTCTGAACGGACATACCAGAGACTAGGGTCAGGGGCCTGGCTGGCACTCAGATCTCAGCACGAACCGCTATATCATTCTATCTGAAATAACCATCTTGAGCTTTGTCCACATCTGTCTTCCATGTGCCTATCGCATCCTTGATATTTCTCGTTTCCTGTGTAGTCATTTTCAGGAATCAATAAGGTACCGTGTCTACATGACTGATTTTAAAATTGAATAATTATTTTGCCCCAAAACGACCTATGTAAAAAATAACAAACAATTAATTGGTTGGCTCGATTCCCGGTGGTGAAAACAAAACAAAGTCGATTAATTAATTAATTAATCGACAGCGCCGCCACTAAAAGAACAAACAACAAGACCGTAATTAATTCGAATGTCGTCGAATCCTGCCAACAACAACCAACAATGTTGACAAACAGACAAAATAATGCTCGACCCGTCAAAATCGCTCTCACTGCACACCACCACACGCCGGCGGACTTGGGACTGTATCAATATCATAATTTAATGGGGGACTCGGCGGTGTGTATCTTATGTAAATGCAGCCCTCGCTGTCACTTGTAAATGTGGGAAGACGACCCTGGGTGACATGGCCAAGCTGCGCCGTTCTTTAGATAAGTAACAGGCGTCACTCATGAGCTTCGGTGTGAAGCGCGGTGTCGCTCCCACAGCAGTGCACAACGACCCTGTTGTAACTCGTCCCGAGCCCAAGCTCTCCGTTGAGGACAGACTTTTACTTTTCTTAGAGAAAGTTTTGCGCCACCTCAACAAGAAGCGCGCTGGCCGCCCTAAAAAGTCGGCATTCGTTGATAGCCGCAATCTCCTTCTGGTCGAATGCGATGTGGAGTTGGGTCTCCTCTGCCAACGAATAGCCCATCGGCCTTAAACGTGAAAATAATGAATTATTTTAACAGAATGCTCAGTATTAAAAAAACAAAGTCCATTAATTAATTAATTGGTAGGCAGGCTCCGCACTAAAAGAACAAAGAAAAACTTTTAAATATTTAATTGTTTTCGGCCAATGAACAAACTTTTGACCCTGTTTGATTGCACCCCAATTCAGGAATAAAAATCAATAAAGTAGACACGATATATATTGTTCCAACAATATTTCTAATTCTGTTTCATAAATCTTCGAATCGCAATTTCAAACCAATATATCACTTGAAATGTCTGCCAATCGTATCCTCAACTTTTACTTGTACTTTTCTTGTAACGAAGTGTCGTTGACAATTTTGTTTCCGACATTCACATCAAGTTCTACTAATAGCCAAAAGTTTGTAAGACGCAAATAGCTTACGAAGATCTGCGCCATATCACATGATTGCTAGTGAGGCACTAATAGCTTTAGACCTGCCTGAAGTCCATGCACTCCTAAGAGCAATGATATTCAAGCATTTGTACTGCACTAGTCGGGGACGGAATTTATTCACATGCTTGAATGATATTCAACCATATGAAGTTCTTACCTCTACTTAAAAGACGCACTACTCGACTGGTAAAGGCAACCCCGCTCAAAGGTTTCAACACAGCAAAATATTGAGTTTACAACCACGGCCTTCTATCAGCATAACAAAGCTGCAGGTGCCAACAAGATATCATTTTATTCGGCACTTCTGACTGGTGCGCATCTAAGTGTCCTCTCGTGAGGAATTCTTGAAGGAAGTCCGATGGCAAAAACAGTAGCGGGTGTGCAGTCGAAGCATGCTGCTTTTCGCTTGTGACAGCAGACTCTTGTTGTTCGAGCTGAGCCACGAAAATACCGAATTGTTCCAGAAAACACAGTTTTGCGCAACGGGCTAAAGAGTGCTGTACGTGGGCGCCCCGTCAAGGTCGAGTGCCCTACCCTAGACTGTAAGGGTTAGAGCTAAAGAAAGGGATAGGCAACGTGTACACCGTTGTTTCTCGGCTGAATGATCCGCACCGCAAAACAGGAGATCGGCTTTCGACACGATTTGAGTAGTTCCCGGCGTGATAAACCGAGAACAAATGTTACAGACGCCGTGAACCGTGATTCTCAACATGTTATCTCAACATGTTAGGAAGCCCTTTCGACTCACAAGTGTGAGCAAAATAAATGTGAGGTGACTTGGGTGTTAAGATTTCCTCTCACGGAGAAAAAAGTGGGTGAGGTGGAAAAACAGAGAAAAGAACCCTGTTGATGATCCCTCACAAGTAAGTTCACAACACGATACTACAAACCTTTGCAACACGATATGAATTCTGGTGGGGCTTGAACCAGATTCAAAAGTTGCCACTGAATACACCTCAAGAGTTAGTAGACTGCTCTTCGAGAATTTGCCAAAAGGCTGGAAATAACCCATTATAGTAAGCTACTCAGAGTAGATCCAGGATAAAAAACAGGAGTTCAGAACAGTACTTCAGAAGAGAGAGCGTCGGTAGGTCTTATAAAGTATCAAATAATGTGAGCGTACTGGATGGATAAAAAAGAGGTCTCTACTCGAGCGCAAAGAAAAAAAAGTGGTATTCAGCTGTGCAAAATTCCGAAAATAGTATCACATATTTGGCTGAGTTGCGATACATCGTCCAAGGCATTAGTCACCTAAGAGCTCGCAGCGATCTCGGTAATCACTGCGGACAGCGCCCAGACACTTGGTGAGCATAACACTTGTGTCGAAATACCGGTCGGAGGGCAGAACAAAAACAACCGTAGAAGATCGAGCATATGATTGAACGTCTTTTACCAAGAGATCTGCATAGAAGAGAAGCGGAAGCTTTGGCCACGGGGAAACCCTAAACAGACCGACGCATGCCAATAGCAAGCGTAAACAGAAGTTTGAAGGTAATGCATCATGCAACTAGTCCCTGACGGATGGCGGGTGTCGACGGTGCAACTCGCTTCAGGGGTTGTTGCTCAGTACAATACCTGAGCCGGTTGCCTTCCCGTCAACGAACTCGGTAGTTTTGAAGTAGGCCACCTCACGAGCCTTAGCCTGTAATAAAAAACAAGACTTCTCACTGAGCGAAAAAACACGCTTTACGTGGCTTCAAAAGATCAAAGCGAGCAAGCAACTTTCAAGTCAACTGTGAAAGAAGAACATCCCAACTACCTTCTTCAAATATTGGGGCTTCAACGCGCTGCGGACAACATCCGCACACAGATTGGCGTACTTGACGTACGTCATACCTGCGACTCTCCAATATGCTGAAGACATGCTTTTCTCTTATCTAAAGACTGAAGGTTGTGGAAACCAACTGAATTTCCTGAGCAGTCGAATAGAGTTGCAAATCGGTGTGCGGATCTTTCTGTTGTCTGTGAGGTCGGTTGGTCATGCGATGGCGCATGCGCAGGCCGTTGGCCTTGGACTGAGTTCATCTTGATCTTCGTGCGTTTGTGTGCCATGCCGGCGCCACGACATCGACATCGACATCGACATCGACATCGACATCGACATCGACATCGACATCAACATCGACATCGACATCGACACATCATCGACATTGACATTGACATCGACATTGACATTGACATCGACATCGCCATCGACATTCACATTGACATGACTGATGACACACAACGTTTTAATCGTACATTTTCATTCAAGAAAAAAATCGTGATATAATTAAATTTCCCACGCGACGGACAGGATCTATCGAAATTCAAGTCGTAAAGATTTCCACAGCCTATAGATAAAAATTAGATACGTATTTCCACAGCCACAGCCTAAAAATTTTAAGCATGGTTTCAACGAAATGAAGTCTCTCAAAAAAAAGAGCGTGAGCGCGAAAAGCGTGACAGTCATAAAGCGTCACGGTCATAAACGTGACACAAAAAAGCGGATTTTTGAAAGAGGGACAATCTAAAGATTTTTCCCCAATATGACATTTGCCTCTAGAGCTAGATAAAAAACATTACAACGCAACCGAACTATACAAGTAGAGCTCTATAAACAATAAAGCAAGTAATAATTTAACACTCGTCATCCGGATCGTCAGTCGGACGAGAGCAGAGGTCTCACGTCAGATTCGTAAAAACATAAACATCTCCAAACAATATTGTGTTGTGTGGTGTGGTGGTGCGCAGCTTCACCGTTTATTGATATTTTCATTCAAGCAAATTAGGAAATATTTCCTTTTGAAATTGTGAGAGTTGAATATGGCCGAAAAGGACGAGGCAGACTTGTATGCAGTTCTAGGGGTTGAGGCGACCGTGGACGTCGATGAACTGAAGAAAATCTATCGCAAGTTGGTTCTGAAATGTCACCCGGATAAGGTGAGCGCACGAATCGTTTATGGAAATACGTGTCTGTTCAGTGTGGTTCCCTTGACAACACATCTTTTTTACGCTCGCAGGTCCGCAATCCTGACGAGAAACCCGCAGCGGAGAAAAGGTTTCAAGAAATATCAAAAGCGTATGAAATTTTGAGCGATCCGGTGAAAAGGTATTTCGTGAGTATTTATTTTGTCAGAGATCGGTATCATATCTTACAGCTGAGTGCCCACGGCGAAGGCCAAATCGTAACAGTGATCGAGTTATTAGCTGAGGTTGCCTGCACGGACAGGACTCAATATGATCAACGTGCTGGTGCCGCCGGTGCCAAAACGGACGATGTTATGATGAACATTTCGCTCAAAGACTCGGCGTTGGGCTGTCGAAAGCTCGTTCACTGCTCGAGAATGCAGCCCTGCGTGCCTTGTAAACGAATCGGAATGATTTGCCACCCTTGTACAGACTGCACTGGTCCTGGCTTGAATTCCTGTCCCATTTGTGAAGGCAAAGGATTTAAGCCAGCAGTGACTTGCACCGCTTGCAAGGGAGCTGGTGTGACTGAGGTGAGGCATTAACTTTCGGGCTGCTATGCTGAATCCTGTCTGCGTCGCTGTTTTTTGTTGCTGCTTGAGGCGCTTTGTACTTGACGCAAATTCATCAACGTTTGCGACGTGAAATGCCACAACATCCTGGTCTGTGGATGCTAAACTGCAGAATGACCTGAATTTTGGTATGATCTGTTCTCGTTGCCTCTCCACGTGACCGTTGGAAATACGAAACTTGGGTCCTTCATGGACTATCTTTGCACTCACCTTTTTGCAACCACAAAATAGGTCTGCAAACATTTATGCTTCACAATTCATGCATCATTTGGTGGACGCTTAAATACATAGTACGTGTACCGAGTGAAGCAATGCAAGGTGGAGGCTTGGATGCTTTGTTTGTGTTCCTAGTCAGTATTGCGTGGTGAACGCGTGGATATCAATGCGTTGATAATATGTGCTTGGCACAGGAGTTCGACGCTGCCACTGTGACCGTTCCTGTCGGTGCCAAAACAGGCGATCACATTGATATTCCAGGAAAGATTCGAAGTGTGAGTTAACTTGCGGTTCCATTT
Organism: Cymbomonas tetramitiformis; assembly: GCA_001247695.2. Classification (NCBI taxonomy): domain Eukaryota; kingdom Viridiplantae; phylum Chlorophyta; class Pyramimonadophyceae; order Pyramimonadales; family Pyramimonadaceae; genus Cymbomonas; species Cymbomonas tetramitiformis. The sequence continues at coordinate 9,918 of LGRX02034169.1, forward strand.
TGTTATCCAGTTGATCCGCTTAAGTTTTGCTAGCTTGTGCGCTTTAAGAAACTCTCGCGATGCGTATATACTTAGAGAAACCGTATGCAGGTGCAGTTGCATACCATTTAGCGAGTCTGATTCGGTGGAAGGCCTTTTTCCCGAATTTGTGTTATTCGGGACGAAGATCAACATATCTTGCTCCGTGCTTTGCGATACGTCGGGAGTCTCATATCCACTTAGAATGCAGGTCCGCGTGAACGTGCTTCCCTCCAAGTTGTTCAAGCGTGTTGGCGACGACGTGCACTCCACGCTGAAGTTAACTGCAAAAGAGGCTGAGGAGGGGGGGCCGTTTGACGTCGAGACTCTATTTTCGAAAGAAATGATCTTTCTCGAAGAAAATGTGGCTTCTGGCAAAACCTACACGTGCGTCCCTGTCGTATTCGCAGTCTCCTCCTCCACCAACTTTGAGCCACCTCAAATCTTGAAAAGCCTCTTTGTGTAAATTTCAGTCCTTTGCATTCAGCGCTAAATAGTAGAAAGAGCAACAGTGTTTTTTGAGCTTTGCGAGCTTCGCTTACACTTCAGTTGATGCACGAATGCGTCGGGCCACACTTCTTGCCAACGTTGCCAATAAGGCGGACCTTGCACTACAGGCAGCAGGGACGGTCACACGAGTGCATTGGCTGCGCTATTTGTTGAGGATGACTGCGGCATGCTCTCAGGAAGTGGGCTCACAAGGCCACTGCAAAGACATCGCATGGGGAGTGCCGAGCTCGTAGGCATGACTGGGCAGTGTAGAAGGGGCTCACAAGGGTACAGTGGAGTGCGACGGGCGTCACTGTGGACTGTCGGCCTGCAACCGTGTGCCGTGCCCACAACGGCACAGTGGGGAGATAGGTGAAGCAAGGGCTGCTGACGAAAGCGAATGAGATTCGGTGAGGAGATCGCCCTTTTGGCAAAGAGCGCGGCACATTGACAGGCGAAGAGAGCGCGCTGGAGAGGGTATCACGGTGAAGTGGTGCTGCTGGCCGAAAGTGGCACCTGTACTGCCTCGCGAGCACACGGACCGGCGCAGAGTTGACAAGATTGCGCTTGCATCACACTTTGCGCACCTGGAGAAGGGGAAATTCGGGATGGGCAGCAAGAAGCCTTTTTTGAACCTTAGGTCTTTGTCTGAATACTTTAACCCCTTCTGTGCGGTCTATCAGTACTATTCTGCACAGCACAGCCAAGCTAAATGGACGTGAAGATGCGGGTGAACTCGTTTTGGTGGGGTGTTGGATCATCGGTTCGTATCTGTCACGAACGTATTAGTCGGTTTGTGGGTCCTATGGCATGCATGCTGTGGTAAAAGCTTTCTTTGGACAGTTTTCCACGGCACAGATTTCAGTCACTACTTTTTGCTTTTTGAAGTGGTGTGAGCTCGGTGTATTGTGACAGGATTGAGGGTAAGGGTTTCCCAATCAAAATGGCTGAAACTACTGCTAAAAAGAAACCGAAGCCAAAATCTGGCAACCATATTGTGACTGTTGACGTGCAGAGGATCCAACAAGCAGGTGCCCTCACACCTGAAGCATTTCAGTTTGATTGCTCCAAAGTTTGATTGCTCCAAAAGCAGCTGCTACTCTCCACAGGCAGTTTTCTGTCTTGAGTGTGGTCCAAACATCTCCTGATGTTTTCCCTAATATTTTCTGGTTCACAACCTCTTTCATCCCCAATTTTCGGGCCTTACACAAGAATATTTCCCCTTTGAAGAAAGGTATGTTGTCGCTTGTAGCAGATGCGAGCTGGGAGGAAAAAGTGCCTCCAACGTCTGAGAACCCCAAAGAACCAGCGAAACGCCCAGCGGAAAGCCCGGTGCAGGAAGACTCGACCAACAAGAAACTCAAGACAAGCACAGAAGGAGTAACTTCAGATGAACCGCCGGCAGAAGATGATTTAGCCAAGCTTTTGGCCGAAAAGAAGAAGGCGCTTCTCGCATCACTTGGGTTATAGGATTTTGCTTGTGGGCGTATGGGAACTCGTTTTCTTGCGGGTTGTGAAGAGAGAGGTTCACCGGGTGCAGTTAGCAGGGAGGGCTTGGCTCGTAGATAGGCAAGTGTATAGGGTCAGGCAGCTTGCTCTTGTTTCAGATAGTATCCTAGCCACGACAATTCTCAGGAGTTCTGCACAGCCACATTTGCGTCATACTCACACCCGGGGATCAAAGGATGCAGCTCCACCCGTTGGGGACACGTATCGGATTTTCCCGGAGCTTTATGGATTTTGAGACTCCCTATGCCCCACTAAGTCACATGAGCGCGTTTATGACCTGAGTCCCCCGCCCACTGAAATCGCCTTATCAAAGCCGGCTACGCGTAGGCCCTTTGAGCTGCTCAAGCCAGCTCTGACCACAACCCCTTGTTGTGAGCTTCTTTTGCGCACCCTAATTGCCCCGGGTCCAGCACCAACCTTTCTAGCAACAACGTGCAAAATATCCTACAGTGATTTCCGAAGATCGGAGTTTGGTGACCTGTGCCCATTCCTCCAAAACCTAATTGCAAATTGCTTTCTACGATCACTCCCCCTGTTATGCTGAGGAATCATGAACGCAACTTGTGCATGCGCTCCCAGCCAACTTGAAATAGTGGCATCCATTGTGCTTGCTGCTTTCGCCGAATTGGAGGGCTCCCCTCGTGCTTGCGCTTGCTTCGTCACAGATAATGTGATTGTTGGTGAAGGGTGCTTCATATGCAACAATTTTACCACCTGTCCCACATTTAGCACATTTCATATCAGCCTGTTCCTTATTTCATGCATTCATTGTATGTTCAACGTTTAACACGGACATTCACTGAGTTCCATATTCACACATCCACTATGTGTTCCATATTTAGGGCTTAGCGACGCAGCCCCTCCCTCCCCTCCGTATTTAAGCTGGACTTTCTTCTTCTCTCAATTCCTCGAGAGAAGAAACGCTGAGCGGCACCATTTAGCCAACCATGCTCATTCGTTATGTGAAGGGCAGATATGTGGAATGGTCCACGACCTAGAAGGATGCTTATACTGATATAGTATTATCGCGCACTCTGGCTTACCACCACGTACTTTGCGATTTGTGCTAATATAGTGTGTCTTTTTTGAATAGATGAATATTTATCTACAAGTATTTATCCTCCTCGACTAGCAGGGTGCATATCCGGATGGGTGAAATAAGGCTCGTGACTCTTGGAATAATATATCAAAATAAGTAAAGTGAGATGCATGATCGAAACACTAAATGACCCGATAACGAACAACAGAACTACGAGGGTCACTGATGACAATCTACAATGCCATGCCACGACGGATCGCGTGTCAGAACGAACTAAATGAAATAGTTAGAGGCCTGCACAGGGACTCCATGCCAGGGCTGTCTGGCCTTATCCCGACAATCCATGTGGGTGTGGTACAACACGCCGCGGTATACCTTAGCGCGCCTGAAACACCAATAAGGCACTGCCCTCTGATTACCACAGTCAAACCCAACGGACGGCGGGTGAGCGGTGATCCAGGGCGAAAGCTAATAATGAGGCCGATGGTTCTTTGGCAGCACTACCGCCGAACCACCTGCGCGCTGCTTCTTGACGAAGGTCTATATTTTCTCGATTCTGGAGAGCACCGCCCCCAACACGGAGGTCATCATGGACTTGCGAGGCGCTGTTGTCGCCCGCAACTGCCGCCGCAGCCCAGGTCCGCCTGCGCCGTGTTTTGCCGGTGGAAGCGTCCCACCTACCCAGTGGGGCACGCTTCCACTGGTTACGGGCCACCTTGGTGGCTTCCAAGGCTATGTGCCACCAGTGGGCGTATACAACCGAAATTTATACGTGCGAGCCGCACGCACGTGTGTGTGTGTGTGTGGCGCGGATGGTTAAAGGTTTATGCGCCTGTGTACCGGTTTGATTGCACGGTATGTCGCATCCAATGATTCTTCGCGTGTTCAGGATTTCATCCAAAATGTACATATGTAATCTACGCGGGCGGGTCGGGTATAATTTCGCGAAACGCCACGATGTGATATGGCAGATTCTACGATATCTATCGAAACCTTCAGTCGAGTAGCGACGCAGACCGCAGGCCACAGTCGGGTGTTGAGATGTCTGCCATTGAAGGCTATTGATAACTATATGATATAATTATTCAAATGGAATCTTGAATTGTATCGAGAAGATTTCGCAAAACCATTTGCTCGCTATCGTGATGAAGGGCATTCAAGTCGTCACGAACTCACGATGCCGATCTAGCTTTCATCGGCGAACTCAGCGTGCATGTCGATGGTTTCACGAAAGTTTTGAGAAAGTGCGTTTCAGAGAAAAAAAACTGGCTGGCAGTGTGCTGAAGGTCCAAATAGCACATAGCGATTTCATAACATGTGAGATATAAAATTGAAATGAGCAGTTTGGCTAGAGTACCTTGACAAGCGGGCTATTGATGCGAACTCCTTCACCATACATGGTTCGGAGTTTGACAGCGATAAGCAAGCAGTTTTATGCTGGTGCAAACACACGTCCAGCTGCTGGAACCGCAACGTGATCCAGATACCCTGCTCGCCAGAAGGAGAAGTGGATCACTACCAGGCGAAGCCACCGAGTTGCATGAATCATACACCCACCTTTCGACATTTTTAAGAGGACAATGCGAACGCTTTTTTCAGGTTTCCAAACGACTATCAACGCAGCAGACAAAACCGAATTGAACCCAAAAGTGGAAAAGAACATACTCAACCTGGCAGGACAGAAAGCGGAAGGACCCTGTATATCCTCCCGACCATCGCAGCGGAAAGTCGGAGGAGGGCACAGAGAATGATTAATAAACAATTCCCTGCTTGACCTGACACTCGTGCCATGCGTGGTCGTCAATTTCGCACTCTCCCTTGTGTGTCCTCTATCTTGGGCACCTCTCAACTTGGGCAGTAAACGTGCAGCTTCCAGATATAAATGTCTAAATAGCTGCGACTAGCTCGAAACACGTTTCTTAGCATTTATTCCTGACACACAGTTACAGTACTTTGGGTTTTGGCGGTGTGTGTGCAGGCAAAAGTTTCGCGGAATTGATAAAGCGAATGCGCCACGCACGTGACTTGTTAAGGTGGTATGAGCGCTGTTACGAGACGATACGCGCGCATTTATGAATACGTAGTTTTCTGAATAGTGTACAACAAAGTACCCAGCTCACAGCGAGCTCTATTCTTATATCAGTGCATGCTACCGATCCAAACATCAGTATCACCATCGGGAATCGAACCAGCATGCTCTGGAGTAACGACTCACATGGGACATACAAGCGCGAGATGATTAGCACACGACTGTCTTAGCACATTGCACATCATTCGCTATGTTCCTATGTATGCTCCGAACGTTTGACTCTTGCATGGCTACTCAGACCATGCTAGCACGCTAGCCTGATGCAGGTATGGTCAGTTTTTACACATCGTTTAGACACGACCTGATAATTCTAGCCTTAGACGGATGCGATGCCATACGCTGTATGACATCGCGACATGTCATACGATGACGACAGTTCAGACGACAATTGATCAATGATCAATGTCTGACGACTGACGACATATGACTATCATATTGTGTCTATCAGAATGACATGTCATGGTATGTCCGTATGACATATGACCGATGACTCATGGCACATGCCATTTCGGTCATTCAGGCTCTAACATGACTGCACGCAATCCTCAATCCTTTCATCGAAAAAGCGAATGTCTAATTATCTAGACACGCGGGTTGCTGAGGGTTCAGATTTGATGAACACACTTTACCGATCCATTCGTGGTCTGCCAGATTCGCGAATCTTAAATTCGACCGTATATTTACATGTGTAGAGCTAACAATATTTCTGTCTGCTAATTTTCGATATCCCGTGCACACGTATACCTGAGTGGATAAGACTGCCCATCAATCGCCGCTTCACCGCGTTGCTTACCAGCTTAGTAAAAGATGCCGACGAAAGCGTTCCGTTGTACGCAGATGAGTACAGAGTGCTCAACACGGCTATGTCTCCAAGCCAAAACTTCTGCAACCCAGTCCGAGATCCAGAGAGACGAACAACACACAGATAGCATTTTCGAGCTGTGATTTCTGGTTTAGACCACGCATCCAACTATAATTTTGCGCGCTTTTCTAGTGATTCACCGCAGATGATGACGGTTGAGTTTCTGCACGCAAAACGGGTTGCAAAACTGGCACCGACGTGGGCACTGCCCAAGAAGGACCACAGAAATTGCGCCGCAGAATTCCTTGAAGTGGAGGATAACTAGCTGGAGAAGCTGATGTTAAAGTTGAATACATTTAACGAGCTTTCATTCAAGACATAACATGTACTCGAGTTACCCACTACATTTTGAAATGTAAACCTTATGGATTCAGTTGGAGAATGGAATGGTATTGAATATTTTGAGTATGCGGATCGTTTACCAACCAACCATATCATACATCGTCACCTCGCAGATCGAAAATTCAATGATCGATCGAAATTCAGAGAATGTAAATTCAAAGCGAAGGAAATATGCAACATACTCCAAGCAAAGACTCCTACAAGTATTTCTGAGCATGCATCGCGTGGACCTGCATAATGCGCCCACCCTCACAAATGATTCAAGTTAGCCAAATTCATGCACAGACCCAAAAGAAGGCAACCTTGAAGTCAACAAGGAAGCGGAGAAAACAGAAGGTCTCGATGGGAAATATACGTTTGCCCCAAAGTATAAGATGACCACCATTGTAGCATGATGGTGCACAGATCCATTTTTCGCCTCTTGCAAAAAACAGGGATGATTCATACAGGTTCCAAAACGTTGGTGGCACTTAAACAACTAGTTCTTGGTTAAGAAGCCATCATTTTAGTCTGAGACACAAAATATCCCCAGCATGCCAGACAAGGCCCGCTTAGGCATGCTCATCATTCCTCCCCCATGATTATCACCATTAGTGCTTCTAGCAGCAATCAATCAGCGCCAGGCACTCACTTGCACACCAGCAGAAGGGCTCCGGCCCAACACTGCAAACGGCCTCGACTGGATCACAGTCCTGCTTGGCAGCTTGGCAGGTGTGGCTCGCAACTGGCTCGGCATGGATTTTACAAGGCGAGTCACGCGTGCCCGCTGCGTGTTGCGCGCAGCTGCTTCCCAAAACCCGTCCCCACCTTTCAGTGACACACCTAGCACGCCTCACACATAGCCTCAAGCTCCATCGCCCCTTGCTAGCCACAAAGCACTTCACACTCTAACAGCTTATTACAAAGAAGAAGGAACAAAGTACTCGCGCTCCAAAAAGGCAAACAGGCGGAGCATGCCACGTGCGCCCTCCCTATGGGGCACATGCCTACCCTTTCCCCTGCGCCCTATGAGGGGGGGGGCACCAGGCACGCCTTGCGCCGCATAGGGGTGGACAAAAAGGAATATGCAAGGGACATCCTCACCCCCAGGAGTGCTCCAAAGGGGGAAAACACGGAGAGTGCAAGCATCGTCCATCGACAAGGTGAAACATCTGGAGCCTGCAAGGGGCCCTTTCCCCATCCAGGGCATCTGCACAGCATGCAAGGGGCCCTTTCCCCATCCGGGGCATCTGCACAGCCTGCAAGGGCCCCCTTTCCCCATCCGGGGCATATACACAGCATGCAAGGGGCCCTTTCCCGCTTAGGAGCCAGAGATATCAGATATGGAGCGCGCTAGGGCCGCCCGGCTTCCCAGTGGAGGGACACAAGGAGCATGCAAGGGGCCTCTGCGACCTATACACGGGCACACAGACTACACCATGACCCCCCCTGAAACCCCCCTATGCCCTGTGGGACGAGGGGCAACACAGGACGCCAGGCGCCCTAGTGCCGCATCGGGTGACAAATGGAGGAAAAATGCCCACGGGTGCCCCATAGTGAGGCACTGAGCAAGTAAGGGGGTCCCTGCACCCCATGGGAGTGGATGCATCGAGCACAAAAGGTGCCTACCAGCTCCCCATGGGATGACCCACGAAATATGTAAGCCACCCCCCCCCAGTCCCAAAGGCGGATAAAAAACAGAGCAGGCAAAGGGCCTTCCAGTGCTCCTAATTAACAGGGGGGTGTCCAGCGCTGTATAGGGGGCTACGGGATCAGCATAAATGAACCTAGAGCAGGCAGAGGATGAGCATGATCTGGGGTCGTGCATGGCGCATGCAGCACGCATGGAACAGGGTCGATACATGGCGCATGCAGAAACGCATGGAATTATAGTCGATACATAACGCATGCAAAAGCACGCATGGAATTATGGTCGATACATAGCGCATGCAAAAGCACGCATGGAATTATGGTCGATACATAGCGCATGCAAAAGCACGCATTCCATGCCGCAAGGACTGCACAGCGGACCCCTTCGCTCCGTGGGAAGGGTTTCATGAAGCAAAGAGCGCCCCGCGTCGTCAGGAAGTGGCACACGGAGTGTGGGAAGCGCTCTTTGTGCCCTTGGGGAAGGGGCATAAGGAGCAGGTGAGGGCTCCCACGCGCCTCCCATGGGGGGGTACACACAGAGCGAGCAAGGGCCCTAACGCATCTCACAAGGGGGTTACACACAGAGCAAGCAAGACTACTTGCCTCTGCAGGGTTACACACAGAGCAGGCCAGGGCCCTAGCCTATGGGGTTACACACAGCGAGCAAGGGCCCTAACGCATCTCACAAGGGTTGCACACAGAGCAGGCCAGGGCCCTAACGCGCCTCGCATGGGGGTTACACACAGAGCGAGCAAGGGCCCTAACGCATCTCACAAGGGGGTTACACACAGAGAGAGCACGGGACCTCCACGTGCCCACTGGGAAGGGACACACAGATCACGCAGAGCGTCCCTAGCGCCCATTTCACCACAGTTATTCGCAGCCAAGCAAGCTGCAGGTTACGAGTTCTAGGGATCATTGTGGCACCCCGTGCTTACAGCAGGGCGGCGACGGAAAGGACATGACGCTGGTGGTCGAAGCTTTAGGGCTCGTCTCCGGCGGCTGCGGCGCTCCTTCCCCGCAGCTCTCCACGGTAATTCGCTGGAAGGTGGTGCCGTCCTGTGCTGGCCTGCGCGACCTCCCACCGACACCCGGAGACTCCTTAGCGCTCACCCAGCGAGGGCCCAAGTCTCGACACGTCGGCGCGCACCCGAAACGCGCGCAGTCAAACGCGGGTATCACCCAGCGAGGGCCCAAGTCTCGACACGTTGGCGCGCACCCGAAACGCGCGCAATCAAAAGCGGGTATCACCCAGCGAGGGCCCAAGTCTCGACACGTTGGCGCGCACCCGAAACGCGCGCAGTCAAACGCGGGTATCACCCAGCGAGGGCCCAAGTCTCGACACGTTGGCGCGCACTCGAAACGCGCGCAGTCAAAAGCGGGTGTCACCTGCCAATCGTACTCAGCGTGGAGCAGACTTCGAATCCCTCGAGTACCTGTGGAATATTCGCAGAAGCTTCTCTGAGCTGTTCGGACGTGTTATGACAACCCGCATAGCTGGCAAACGCAAGTCGAGCATATGCCTTCCGATGATGGCAGCAAGTTTCGGGAGACTTGCTGTTCGTTATTTCAAGTTTTCTCACGGTTCAGGCAGAAAATCGTTCCGTAAGGAGTAGGGGAAAAGTAAGGGGAATCGCTCTGAGCAACCACCTGCCCAAAAACCACGTTTTTGCCGTCCAAGTCCGGCAGCGAGCGGAGGGAGATCATAAACTGCGAGCCGTTCGTGTCCGGACCTTCGTTGCACATGGTAAGCACCCCTGGGCCTATGTGCTTGAGGTTGAAGTTCTCGTCGGGAAATAAAAGATCTGGATAGATGCTTTGCCCCCCAGGTCTACAGTCGGGAAGCAAGTTGTCGAAGTCAAAGCACTCTGGATCGTCAGCAGACCAAACGAGCGGGTCTCGAACCGTGAAATCGCCGCCCTATTCCATTCCAAATATCGGAAGTCAGTATCGGGCGCACACCGCAGCAAAATCGCGAAAGAGTCTTCTCGCAGAGGTGAAAATGAGGCTAAGCCGGGCCAAGCGCGCGGAGACGATTATCGCCGTGCTCGAGTGTTCACACAACACAAGGCAGGTAGTATATAGTATACATGCGACGAAGTCGACGTGTCTCCAAAAAGCTGTGAGGCAGACAAATTCCGAGCAAACTTATCTGGCAGGGCACCTGTGTTCGCGCCCAGGACCGACGAAACGACGTCCGCTTGCAACTCACATTCGAGGAGGCTATTACCCACCTTCAACACGAGTTCAGGCCATACATTGATCATACTTCCCAGGTAGCACCCGAAGGAGCAAAGCTGACGAAAGTTCTCGCAAGTTTCAGGACAGATATCGGCCTTGAGCTCGAACTTAATTCGTCCCATGTAGTATCCTCCAGAGCGCACATCCTGCCGAAAATTCTTATCAAAATGCGCAGCGCTAGAAAACAATCTTGAAGACGAGATCAGGCCATACCATGTAGCAGACTGGATTGGCGGGGTTCACTTCGAATGGGGGCGAATATTCCACAGGAACGACTTCAACCTGATCCTTCCACTTAAGTCTCTCCTCCCATTTCACACTATACACTCCTCCGGGAGCCAGAGGGAGCATAGAGGGTACGTCCTTCATTTCATCGCCCATTGTGAAGAGTTTGTGACAAATAACGCGACGGAGGCTTTGAAAATATTTCACAGGAGCACGCGAAGGCACCCTCCCCCGCCCGTCCCGTCGCGTGTGCTTCAAGCTCGTTCACACAGTCCCCGTCTCGTGTCTGCTCCTTTCAGATTTCCCCGATCTGCCGTCGGTCGATCGGGTGGCATGCTGGCATCTGGCATGGCATGGCATTGGGATGGCATCTGGCATAGCATGGCATGGCAGTGGAGTGGGAAGAGTGTGTCTTTCAAGTTTCATCGACGATCAACTTCAAGGATCGAGGATGAATAAAATAATAATAATAATAATAATAATAATAATAATAAAAACATTTACGCTAGCAAAGGGGACAAAGTCCTGAGAGTGCGGTATCCCTGCAAAGCAGGCTAGTGAAAACACCAGGGGCTACTCCCTCTACTATAGCGCGCCCACAAAGGGGCTCAACCCACTTTTCAGCAGGGTGACATCTAGAGAAAAGGCTAGGTGCTAAGCTAAAAACTCTAGAAGATGGAGAAGCAGCCATGGCCGGGTGAGTGGAGGGGTGGCTGAGTCTGAGCGGTGGGGAAGGAAGTCGAAGAATAAAGGGGGTATTTGGAGACGTTGAGGAAGGGGGTCGTGGTGGGCGGGGAGAGGGGGGTGGTGGGGGAGGAGAGGGGGGGGGGAGGGCCCCTCCCCTATGGGACAGGGAACCATCTTGTATTGCAAGACTTTTGAAAATTACTGCAGAAGGGTTTGAAGAAAGTCGTTTGATTGCTGCACAGCTTCTGTTTCTGTCATGGTCTCACTGCTCGAGATGTCAACGGTGTGCCGGTCAGTGTTTAAGTATGAATAAGTACTGTACGTGTACCTAGTCGTTTGGTAATTGGCGACAGTTTACTCTGGAACCCGAGTCTCCGGACCGAAATAGCGCGAATATTACTTAGGGTTTGTAACGCAGATTGAGCTTATGGGCGTCCGGAGACTCTGGAAGTACTTGTCAGGGGGGGGGTCCTCCGAATCCCCTAAAATTTGTATGGTGACAGCAGGGGGTTATATAATGCAGGTTTACTGCTTAACGCATGTCTAGGAGATGCCTGGAACTCCTAGTACAAGAGATACCAGTGTCAAAATCACCAGTTGGCCAGCGAAACAGGGTATCTGCAGTTTCAAAATAAAGTAAAATGTCATAACTTTTTCATTTCTAGGTTATTTCTTGTGAAAGACGCGGCGAATCCCATGAGCATCTTGCCCCTAGTTCATTACAACGTGTCACATGCCATGAAAGGTACTTAATGACATGTCGCTATTAGCCGTCAATATAAGAGAGGTCCCGTCTTTCTCTATAGGTGCTTTACCGCTATCAATATGATATGCTATTTGCGATATAGTGCAAGCTTACATTCCAAATATATATACTAAATACATAGTATTTTCCATTAACGCCTCTTCCTCTGGCCAGGCTCTAGTGATGAATGCGATGAGCGTTGAGGTCTCTTCATACCACTGCCACGTTTCTCTTGTGCCTCTGTCAAAACCTCAAGTCCACTTGGTGTGTCACACATCTTGCAACCTCGTGACACTTTGATTTTGTCGCCAAAGTGATCCAGTAACATTTGGTGTCTACAATCTTTGATATTGAAACAATAATTGCCCATCTCTTTGAGTTTGCTTCGTTTCGATTCTTGATTTTCTGTATTCTTTTGAAACACGATTTTGATATTTTGCAAGTTCTTTGGTGAGAACAACAACATGCAGTTAGCCCGCTCGCCATCTCTTCCTGCTCTACCAATTTCATGAACATATGCCTCAATAGATTGTGGCATCGTGCACATCGCACCTGGAGGGGCTCTAAAATGGGGATTTGGGTTAGGGTTTCAAAGTATTGATATATTTAACATAAAACTATGATATATATGTGTCTAAACACAATTCGATGTCGAGGAAAACGATGGTCTAATCCATTTTCCATGATTCGCACGCATTCGGATGCTATTTTGGCGGAAACCCTATGGGGTGTCGCCGCGAAACATGCATGACCCATCTACACGTCACTTTAATTATGCCCATTGGTATCTTCCCTAGCGGGGTATGATTCCGCTTGTATCCTAACCATTATTTATGCACGTGCTTTCTTTTCACAACGCGGGCTTTGATTCCGCCTCTTAGTATCATTTTAAGTAGCACAAATATTGCTCACTATACACTTAGGGTCTGGCGCGAACAAGGCAATAGTTGCTCCCATAAAACAGCTTCACTCTCACGGAGCACATAAGTGAAGAAGTTTGCACCCTCTGCCTTTCTAACCCTTTCCGTCCAAACCCGAAACCTAAACTATGCCGCCCAAATACAGAAACAAGGGCCAATTCCAAAAGAAGCCTGTGACACAACAAGCGACAAACGACGATGTCGAATCTCCCATCACCGGAGATGATTCCCTCCCAGCCCTCCCAGCCACCACCAACACCAACAGTCTGAAACCCTGCGATGCAGGAGCACACGTCCCGCCCTATGCGAACCCTACCCACTACCCTAAGAATGGGCGCCATAGGAGCATAAGAAAGGCAAATTCACTTTTGAAAAGTGCCCCCTTTTCCTCACACCCGGCTCTACATAGCTATGTGCTCCGTTTTATGATGTCACACAGTGATCCCCTCGAAAGGGTGGGGTCTGAAAACCCTATCTAAAAGGCGCATGCATGGCCTCACCTGCTTTGCGCTACACATCAAAACAACACTTTACCATCTCCCCCAAGGCCCACATAGGCCAAAGAAAGTGAAAGTGAAGAGAAGTGAAGTACCTTTTTAAAAATTCACCGCGTGCTCCTCATCCGAGTTGCATAGCTCCCTTGAGGAAGGAGCCCTATTTTGTGCAATGCACACGCCAACTCAATGTCCACGCGTGAATAACAAACGACCATCCGCCCTAGGGCTTCAATACGCCACGGGACCTAAAAGAGGAGTGCAATACCTTTCTAAAACAGTTTCATTTGCTCGGTTCCGAGCTCTATAACTCCCTCGAAGAAATATCTAAGATGACCAATTACCTGCAATGCACAAGCCAACCACAAACCGTGGTTAGAATAGTTGACAAACATCCGCCCTAGGGCTCACATACGCAAGTTAAAAGGAAAGGAAGCACTCTTAGCTGCCGAAAACTTTTCGATTTGCTCGGTTCCGACATCTGTAACTCATGCTATGAAATATCAAAGATGCCCTAGGAACAGCGGATCCTGCGCCTGCTCAATGTTCACGCGTGAATAACAAACGACCATCCGCCCTAGGGCTCCAATACGCCACGGGACCTAAAAGAGGAGTGCAATACCTTTCCAAAACAGTTTCATTTGCTCGGTTCCGAGCTCTATAGCTCCCTCGAAGAAATATCTAAGATGGCCAATTATCTGCAATGCACAAGCCAACCACAAACCGTGGTTAGAATAGCTCATAAACATCCGCGTGTGAACAAACGTACGCAAGTTAACCTGAAAGAGGGCACTCTTAGCTGCCGAAAACTTTTCGATTTGTACGGTTCCGACTTGTGTAGCTAATGCTATGAAACATCAAAGATGCCCTAGGAACAGCGGAGCCTGCGTCTGCTCTATGTTCACACGTGAATAACAAACAAACATCCGCCCTAGGTCCAACATAGAACACGGAAACCAAAAGAGGAGTGCAATACCTTTCCAAAACAGTTTCATTTGCTCGGTTCCGAGCACCATAGCTCATGCAACGAACTAGCGAAGATGACGTTCACGTGAATTAAGTATCGCAATCTTCGAGAAGCCTACGCGCTTAAGCTGACGTCCTTGAGGTTGCAGTGAGAACTCGCCGCAGAAAACAAAAGTTACTGATATTATGAACAAAATATTCAACTCTCAAACCATAAACATATCGGCATCATGAGCCAGTCGGGAGCGAAATACGTTGTTGAGCTGCCGACTGCCGAGGTCCGTAAGAAAAAGGTAGACATTTATCGTCTAAATTCTGGCTTTTGACGAGAAAGACCAGAGTTTAAGACGAGCTCCACAATCATCAAGTAACGCAGCCCTCGAATCGAATCGCGGGTAGCCGCGCGAAGCGCGGCTCGTCTAAACTCTGGGGACGAGAGTAGCGACAGTTTGGAAATAGGCGACAAAGTGAAAAAATCGACGATTTTGGCGCGATATATTACGATATCGACGTCGAATAAAGGCTTATCGTCAAGGTCGCTTGGAGCGTTTATACATACATATATCGTGTCACATTTCGAGTAACCAAGTGTAACGTTATTTTTATACAAATTTTCATGTCACGAAGGGTGAAACCCTCGCTTAAAAATGAAAAAAAAAACTGTAAAAATTGAAGGGAGCCGTCGATGTTGAAAATTTATCGAACATCGACGTATGATTTTTTTTAATTCGACCGACCGTCGCCCCGCGTCGACTGCCTACTATGTTTACCGTTTATACAATCCATGGAAAACTTGAATACCATAATGGTAGAGCTCTATTAAACTGTAAAAACTACAGCTCTACCGTTGTCGCTAATTAAAAATATCAAGTTGTTGAGGACAGTGAAACCCCATGATTTTACCGTAGAATATTGTCAAAATTATTCATTTTTGAAGCAATTTGGCCGTAGATTCCAACAAGGCGGGTCCGAAAGATGAACTTCGATACCTCATACACCGATATATTCGAATTATACGCAGCAATATCCGAGTTTTTTTTTCAAAATCCGTCGCTAATTGGCAAATGAGGAGGTAGAGCTCTACTAGGCTTGGTCGATCTCAATAGAGAGGTCCCGATTTTTGACTCCGGGTTATTACGGATTACGCTCTAAGGTCATAACGATAAGATTCCCGAATTTGCATGACGCCGATGACCTTATTAACCCCTAAACTGCGGAGGGAATTTTTTACCAAAAACGATTTTTTTGCAAATTCACTTTTATCATCGTGCATCTCGACGTGTCACGTGTGCGCAATAGCATTTACCATTCGATACCCATACACAAACAGTTTGGGCCATCACACACACGTAATTTCGGAATATATATCGATATATCGAGAATATACAAGCAAAAATATCGGGTTTTTGGAGATCATGTTTCCGGGAAATGCTCTCTCACGACGACAACTTCGAGTGTTGGATTTGCCCACGTCCATCAAACTACGAGGTTTATGCATGGTTTCAGATATACAACGAGTTTGGGGGGTAAATGTCACTTATATATCGAAATACGTAGCAATATAGGTGAAAAAAACACCAAAAAACAAGAAAAAAACATTAGATTGTAAATGTTTTCCATACAGATTTGGTGTTTTTGGGGGAAAAGCTGTGTAGAAAGTCGGTGTATGCTCCACGTGAGATGCGTTGCGGTTTGATATGACAATATACAATAAAACATTTCACACACGTGGCCAATAAAGCATGTAGCACGATTTTACGCGTTTTAAAAGCGATTTCTGCTGGAATTGGCACTGTGACATGTTCGTACTGTCACGTGTCATTTCCGGTATGTCATCTTCGGTGACTCCGCTTGTGTCAGTCAGAATATTTATTCCCGTATGTTGTCAATTATTGAGTTCGTTCTATCTCGCCGGGAGCGTTCTCCCCGTGGCTGCTGTGCTGTTTCCAGCAGGTTATGGGCCCACCACGCTTCCACTGCGCTTGCGTATTGTGATTTTTAGCGTAAATTTTATTTCGTATTCGCTCTATCTTTATTTTGAGCTCAGCCATCTTTCTCGCGGCCTACGGAATCTGGTTTTCGCTTTCGCTTGGACGGTCCGGCAGTTACGGGTAATTACGGCGGAGTGGTATCGGCATTCTCTTCGCGCGTTTGCTTTCTTTTACGGATTATTATTCCGCGATGGCTCTCGCAGATGTTTTGCCCGATGAGGAGCTTCTTGCTCTTTTGTTATCGTGCGACGAAAAAAATTGGAGAAGGTTTCATTCTACAAACGCGCTCAGCTCATTTCCTTGTGCCAAGCCCAAGCTAGAGCGCTCGCTCATTTTCGTAGTGCTTCTCAGAATTTACCGCAGCCTCCAGCGTCTTTCGAGCCGGTTATTTTGAATCTCATTGTTTCAGGGGACGCAGCAGTTGGTGGTGCTGCGTCCGATTCTTCTTTGATTCCGGCTGTGACTTTCTGTGAGAAGGGCGTTGGCAATGGGTCCGCGATTTTGGGCACCCGATCTGTTTCGTCACAGATAACGACCACGAGACCCGCGACTGGCTCCTCCAGTACGCGCAGGCTCACACGACAGGCTCCTCCTGTTCGTGTAGAGCGTCATTACTTTCATTCCGTGGATTCTGCTTCTGGTTCCATCGACACATCTGAACAGCCGGACATTCACGCAGTGTTTGAGAGTGGTGAGAGCGAGGACGAATCGGAGTACCCTCCCGGGTATTACGATGAGTCTGACGACGATTGTGAGGAGTTTGGTGGCCACTTGGCCTCTCCGCAATTTTGCCCTTCACAGTTGGCACAAGCTCCTACCTTGGGCACAGGTTCCCAAGGGGAGTCTCATGGCGGTGTTTTGGACGTTGCAGCAACCGATTTTTTCCCGCCAACATTTATTTCAACTGGAAATGCTTCGCTCTCTTCAGAGCACGTTGACCCAGTTGCCTATTACCCGCAGCTTAAGGTGGCTTAAGCCACCTTAACTTGAAGGGCTCATTAGGGCTTCCTCGGCGGTGCTTTCAAAATTTGGAGACCCATGTCGTCAAGATCTTGAGCTGCTCTTTCTGCAGTGTCTTATCAAAAGTTTGATCTGAGTTCATCTTGACCCTCAAAATCTCGGTTGAAGTAGGGTGGGTATTTCCCAATTCTCCTTAACCTCTTAGCCGGTAGCCGTTACGATATCGTAACAAACCACCCGCGGTCCTTTTGGTTTCGCATGCACGTGTGCTCACCAAAAAGGGTTAGATGAACTCTAGACATGATACAACCTAGGGTATGTGTGCATAGTGAGCATGCATGCATCACTCCATTGCAGATTTGTATGGGATACACATACACTCTTATCATATTCATAACAATTTGAACCGACAATAATGCTTTTTATAGCCAATTTTGAAACGGAAATCGGCTCAAATCTGCATGATTTAGACAATTTTGACATTGATATGAATGTGCATGACCATATATGTTCAGGGTATGCCACATTCAACCATCACATATCGATATATGGGTGCTAAGGGCTATACATCCTCGCTTATATGTGAAATACACGCAGACTAATCGCTTAAGTATGGAAACCATTGCTTAAGTATGAAAAACATTGAAGAATCGCATGTTTTTTTCGTAAAAAGGCCACGTATATCGAGATGTAGGCACATTTAACTCAACATATGACTGACAAAAGTTTAAACATGGCCAAGGCCGATAGCATCGTACTAACGGCAACCGCTTAAGAGACCTTAGGCGACCAAGAATCGCTTTTGCGTAAAATCGATTGCTAAAATTTGGAGAAGTTTTGCTTGTATAATCGGTATATCTCACGATATATATGCCATAGATGTTCATACAATAGCTCAATTTGTAGTTGCGATAGGTGTCGAAAACATATATAATCATCGTGGCATGCTTATGTATGTGAGCACCACACCCGCTTCCCACACAAAACATGCATTTTTGACCGAAAATAGCGTTACCGGCTAAGAGGTTAAGATGGCTTAAGCCACCTTAAGCCAATTATCTCACGGGGGCTTCCTCGAAGGCGCTTTTCAAAATTTGGAGACCCATGATGTCAAGATCTCGAGCTGCTCTTTCTGCAGTGTGTTGCCAAAAGTTTGATCCGAGGTCATCTTGACCCTCAAAATCTCGGTTGAAGTAGCATGGGTATGCAAAAACCGGAAAAATCGCTCAAAATTCACTAAATGTTGCACCCTCTTGGATACTTCCCAAAATTGCTCACCGGGAACTTGGGCTCGCCGAATAGTGCATATAGTGTCTAAAAGAAGACATTGTCGCCGTCATTTTGAGCTAAAAAAATCTAGTTTCCGGTACCGATAGCTCCCGCAATAATTGAAAACGTTAAGGTGGCTTAAGCCACCCTAAATCGCTGTTAGGGTGGCTTAAGCCACCCGAAGGGTAATAGCCACAAG
>LGRX02034170.1:0-33548 GCA_001247695.2 Cymbomonas tetramitiformis
TGGTGCATCTGGATCAGAGGCATGTTGAAAGCAGATTGCAGCATCATCGGCTGATGCGTGTGTCAATGCAACCAATTCGCGCACCAGATGGTTATGGGTTTGCAAAGATTGCCGTGTGATATCAAATACACGAACCGGCATCCCAGGTCCGTACACCTGAGATTGATGGTTGGCTGCATGGTTATGTACTTGAGGTCCACCAAAATAATAAGATATAGAGCTCTCGGTGTGATTATTTTGCAATACTCGAGCATATGTAAGTCCGTGCATCTTGAAGCATGCATTCTGCCATGGGAGGTGCAATTCATTGTTCTTGCGGATGTCTCCATCTGCAGGCAATGTAAGTGCAGATAATGCGCACAAAGAGTTTGTTTTAAAGCCGTTTTTCAAGAGCATACCAGAATTGTAAAAGGGCAAAACTTCAGCAGGCAGAGGTTTTAGTGAATAGATTTCCTGCATACGTTCTGCCAATTTTCCTCCTGCTTTGTCGCCACAAACACAAGATGACAAATAGCTGCGATTGTTGGATTTCCAAGTGAATTGCCACAAATGACACTTGGAACAATGCTTTAGATTCAAAGGCAATCGACGATTTGGAACTGTGTCCTCTGCATAATCCACGGAAGATGTGCTCATATCTGTGCACTCAGCGATGGGTGTGCAAACTGGTTGATCCACGTTCAAAAACATTTCAACCATAGGATCCGATGACGTTACAGTAGAAGATGTTGACATAGATACGTCGCAATCCATGCAAGATGTGTTTATAAATATGTCAGTCATATCTCTGCACTCAGTGATGGGCGCGCATATAGGTCGCGGAGTGTTCATGAACAACTCTGTCATGGTTTCACATGATGTTGCAGCGATGTTCGCAGAGTTGGAAGCTGTGGGCGCAGAGATTGGACAAAACGGATCATAGCGTATGTCAAAATTGTATAGGCTATCAATGAATGCATCCTTCGAAGTTGAATTGGTGCACGTTAATGGGTTCGGCCGTCCCTGTGTACATTTGTATCCCATACACAATGTTAATTAGTTTGAAAATTCATACTCTATGCATCATAGGATTGGCACATGCACATTATCATAATTATTCCACCAAATTATGCTAGATCTTAACAAATATTTAATATGCATTATGGTCTATGCTCCAAGCATTGAAGCATGAATAAATAACATGTCTATTGCATGGATTTGTATTTACAAAAACAAAAATTGTATAATGCAATTGTCATTTTAAACATCACGTTAACAGTATAATGTTGCATAATACATTGGACATATATATATATATGTATACAAGAATAATCTTACTTGATTTTGAACAATATGTTGTCGATGTATTTCGCGTAACTGGCCATTTTCCATTCGCACCAAGAACATTGGTGACAAGCCTTTGCGTGTGAGCACTTTGCCCCGCAAACCATCATCCAACACCACTGTGGATTGTAGCAAGGACGCAACACTCTCTGTGAAACCTGGGATATGTTGCATATGCGTTGGAGTAAAGGCATTGGGCATTGCCCATTCGTGCTCATGACCAAAATCATCCGTATAAAACACCAGTGGTTGATTGTAGCGATCATATTTATATGGCGTGTGCTTGCGCACTTCCTCAATAAATGTTTTCCCCACTGTCGAATATGCCCAAGCAGTCTGCGTCACAACATGTTCAGTTATTAGATACCATGAAAAGCAAACAAATGAACCAGAAAACAATATGTCAATGAGCTTTATTTAACAATCTGGAATATTCTAAATAATAATTGCTTTTATGTTGGCACACCAATCTCACACTATGTGTGCATGTCTTAGTGCATGATGTGTATGCATATGTATCTATGATACAAGTTTTGAGTCAAATATATAATTACCTGTAAACATCCAGCAGATGACATGTCGTTGGGCACTCTATCAATATCTGTGCGCTGATCATCTGCTTCGCATAACATTCTGCATGTATCGCATGCAGGCTGTTCGCGACAGCGATTGCTGTCGCAACAAATCTGTGCTGGTTCACGATTATTGAATGACAAAGCTAACTCTGCCAGTGGGCAATTGCCTATACCACATGGTTGTTGGTGTTGCAGGTTGTCAAAATGAATAGGATTACTTTCTTCCATCGTAGTTATCGGAGGCATGTTCATCCATTTTCGTGCGAGCTGCTGTCGTTCTAAAAACGACAGTGTCTTATTGCGGTTGACTGTCACACCAAGAACAAAAACATTGCTTAGTTGTTTGATTTCCATTTCTGTATTTACTATTTTCAAAATGAATCCAAGTATACACCTTGAGGTGCCGCAGTGGTTGCACAAACATGGCTGTTTGTGATATGATGCGTCATACTGTACACATTGAATAATAAGGATACCCACTACTTACACAATCATTATAATCATGTTCTCAACAAATAAAGTTTTGCATGCTGCATGTATGCTATTTAGAATTGTTTCACCTGCATCCACCGAAGCATTCTGATGACCAATTGGTCCTGAATTGGTGCTTCCAAGTGCGTTTTGTTGACCAGTGGGACCTGCATTACAATGTAAATCATTTTAAGCATTTCGTTTTGTTTGCACGAATCTTGAACATACACAGCATATGTGCGTCGTCGGCGGAGTGGCTCTATTTGTGCGCAGGTATGTTATATTCACCTGCATTGGTACTTCCAAGTGCATTTTGTTGACCAACAGGACCTGCAACACAATGTGACGATCATTTTTAGCAATCTGTTTTGTTTGCACGAATCCCAGACATGCACAACAATGATGTGTTGTCGGTGTAAAGACTTCATCATGAGATGTTACATTCACCTGCATTAGTACTTACATACACAGCATATGTGCGTCGTGTGTTGTATTCACCTGCATTGTTCAAAGCATTCTTATAACCAATGGGTCCTGAATTGGTGCTTCCAAGTGCATTTTGTTGACCAACAGGACCTGCAACACAATGTGACGATCATTTTCAGCAATCCGCTTTGTTTGCACGAATCTCGGACATGCACAACAATGATGTGTTGTCGATGTAAAGACGTCATAATGAGATGTTACATTCACCTGCATTAGTACTTCCAAGTGCGTTTTGTTGACCAGCAGGACCTGCATTACAACGTAAATCATTTTGAGCGATCCGTTTTGTTTGCACGAATCTCGGACATGCACAACATTTGAGATGTTATATTCACCTGCATTAGTACTTCCAAGTGCGTTTTGTTGACCAGCAGGACCTGCATTACAACGTAAATCATTTTGAGCGATCCGTTTTGTTTGCACGAATCTCGGACATGCAAAGCATTCGTGTGCTGTCAGCGGACAGACTTATTCATTGTGGGCATGATATATTCACCTGCATTAGTACTTCCAAGTGCGTTCGCACTCCCCATAGGAGCTCCAGCATTTGGTCTTGCGCCTCCAGCATTTGGCCTTGCGCCTCCAGACTTTGGCCTTGTTCCTCCAGAGTTCTTGCGTGCACCTCCAGAGTTCTTGCGCGCGCCTCCGGAATTAGCACGTGGTCCTCCACGCACCGCATGCACGAGCATTATGTGATTGCTGCGCACGCCAAATTGTAGTTCGCATACAAAAATTGACGTTGATATAAAAATAATAGACGTTTGTACGCCTATTTGCATGAGCATAAGCAGCACGTAGATCCCAAGTTTCATTATCATTCGCATGGCCACCCTGTTGACGATCATTCCGTGTACTCGCTGAAAGTGTGATACAAAACCTACGCATCGCCAATATCATCGCCGCTTTTACAACAATTTTATAGGACAGTTCTGATCATGCGTTCAATAATGCAAAACGTACGTTTAAAGTACTTTCTCAAACGTGCATGCGCTAACAGCTAACATGCTCCCACACGCGATGCGAAGCATCCCAAAATATTCACTTTCAGAAAACAAACATCTTGCAAACCATTCTGCCATTCGCACACATATATAGGAACGAACCTCAATAAATATATGGACCCCAGCCTGTAAGTATTCCGTCTTCGAAGAACCGGTATATAATGATAGTGTGCCCAACAGCAAGACTATGGGGTGCGAGAAACAGAGCTAAGTTTGGTAGCAGATCCACAGTGACTTATAAGAAACTAAAGTACCGCCATCGACCAGGTGGTGCTCGCACTTCCACATGCTCAGAGTCCACAGGTGGAATAGACATTAATCCGATATGACGATATAACAAAAAAAAACATAGGTACAAAATTCAGATCGAAGCATGCGTTCAATCATTTATACGATAACCCCTAAAACGTTCATGTTCCTAACGGCTGACAAACGGCTAACAGGCTACAGCATGCAATGCGATGCAAAAACACGTGGGTGGCGTCGCGGTACATACACGAGAATGCAGTGGCAGTGTCATCGTTAGCGTTTGGCGATCGTGAGATCGAAAATTCGACTGTATCGCCCGTTGGGATTCGAGCTTTGCTGCTGCTGCTGCTGATTAAGGTAAGGTACTAGGCGCTGTCGATCACAAATATGCGATCTCCACTAGGCGTCGATCTTTTTGGACAGCACCATTAATCACCATGCGATGTTAAGATGGATATCGCCATTACATCATATGACCGCAGGATCATGTGCGCGACAGTGCTTTGCTTTTTGCTTCCCAGCATGCCATGCCATAACGCGTGGGTGGCGTCGCGATAAATGTACGCGACTGCAGTGGCAGTGTCATCGTTAGCGTCTGGCGATCGTGAGATGGAACATTCGACTGTATCGCCCGTTGGGATTCGAGCTTTGCTGCTGCTGCTGCTGCCGCTGCTGCTGCTGCTGCTGATTGACTAAGGTACTAGGCGCTGTCGATCACAAGTATGCGATCTCCACTAGGCGTCGATCTTTTTGGACATCACGGTTAATTACCATGCGATGTTAACCTGGATATCGCCATTACATCATATGACCGCAGGATCATGTGCGCGACAGTGCTTTGCTTTTTGCTTCCCAGCATGCCATGCCATGACGCGTGGGTGGCGTCGCGGTACATACACGCGACTGCAGTGGCACTGTCATCGTAGGCGTCTGGCGATCGTGAGATCGAAAATTCGACTGCGTCGCCCGTTGGGATTCGAGCTTTGCTGCTGCTGCTGCTGCTGCTGCTGCTGCTGCTGCTGATTGACTAAGGTAAGGTAAGGTACTAGGCCCGGTCGATCTTAAATTAAGATCTCCACTAGGCGCATCTGACGGTCGATGGGATTATTTATCTTGCCGACGTGGCGCACTCGAGAGATCCGAACATGAACATCGAGTCTGCCATTCCATTAATGATTTGACATTTCTCGATCCTCGCGTCTGCTATGCATGTATGCAATGTAAAAACGAATCTATCTGATTTCTGAACATCGCGTCGGCCATGCGATGTTTAAATCATTTTCGCCATTACACTATCTGACCGTAGGATCATGTGCGCGACAGTGCTTTGGTTTTTGCTTCCCAGCATGCCATGCCATAACGCGTGGGTGGCGTCGCGATACATGTACGCGACTGCAGTGGCATTGTCATCGTTGGCGTCTGGCGATCGTGAGATGGAACATTCGACTGTATCGCCCGTTGGGATTCGAGCTTTGCTGCTGCTGCTGCTGCTGCTGCTGCTGCTGATTGACTAAGTAAGTAAGTAAGGTAATTTACTTGGTGCCAAGACGATAAAGGTCAGAGGTAGGTAATTTGGTTTGGGTGAAGATTATAAAGGTCAGAGGTCTAGGCGCTGTCGATCACAAATACAGTAGATCGCGGGCTATAAGAAAAAGGTAAATTTCCCATAGCGCTAGTTTGTTAATTTTTTCTGACCCCTTTTCCCCCTCTAGCGTGCTCGATTTCTTATCCGAGGGTGCCCGGTTTGCATCGCTTAGCGTCGATTTTTTCTTAATCGCGACACCTGGAATCATCGACGGAAACTTAGCGATGGCGATTTCTTAGTTGCCCATTTCCCCACAGTCGATGCGGGGAGAAAGTTAGCGTATTTTTTCTTATTGACCCTCACAAACTCCGCACACCGACAGCTCAACAGCACAGAACGCCTCACAGCCGAGTTCACTCTTACCCTTCGTACTGCACTCGGAGAGGGAATAATGCTTGATGGCTCTTGGGTGGCCTTCAGTAAGTAGATGTCTTTTGCTGATGCAGCTACACGATTCCGTATTTGTAGTGCGTTTGCTTGTGAAGCCGCAATCCAGTATTTGCAGTCTCGCTGTTTGTGAAGACCATAAATACATTCATTTTTATCGTTTGTGAAAAGTGCAGAAGGTATACGATATATATGGGTAAACTTCAATACACTGTCACATTGGATAGGTGTGCATATTACTTGCTCAGCTTTGGCAGTGCCGTCATATTGATGCATGATACGCGAATAAGCAAATCGGCCAGCAACACATACATTACTATATTGTAAGCATGCTTAACATATCAACACCAGAACCCCCCATGTATATTGCCTAGTAGTATGCACCCTCAATTGCATATATATGCGACATGGCATACATTATATTTCGAACGCGTAAGGTACTCCATCTTCGATAAGTTGTTATGATGCACTTACACCGATATCAGGCAAATGAACCCTATTAATTGGACTAAATATCATGGTCTACTGTACTGTTGTTGGTGAATCTAGCGTCAAAATTTTCTTAATCGGAGGGTATTCATGACCTTCCGCATGAAAATTTAGCGGAAGGTTTCTTAAGGGTTTTCTTATTTTTTGGGGAGAAAAATAGCGGCTGGTTTCTTGTAGATACAGTTTCTTATAGCCCGCGATTCATCAGAGGCAAGATCACGAGTGTCGATCCTTTTGACAGCTATGATTAATTACTATGCGATGTTAATACGGATATCGCCATTACATCATATGACCGCAGGATCATGTGCGCCATGTTGCTTGCTTTTTGTTTTCCCGGGAAGATGTGCCATGCCATAACGTATGGTGGCGTCGCGATAAATGTACGCGACCGCAAAGGGCACTCACATCGTTGGCACCGGCGATCGTGAGATCGAAAATTCGACTGCGTCGCCCGTTGGGATTCGAGCTTTGCTGCTGCTGCTGCTGATTAAGGTAAGTACTAGGCGCTGTCGATCACAAATATGCGATCTCCACTAGGCGTCGATCTTTTTGGACAGCACCATTAATTACCATGCGATGTTAAGATGGATATCGCTATTACATCATATGACCGCGGGATCATGTGCGCGACAGTGCTTCGCATTTTGCTTCCCAGCATGCCATGCCATAACGCGTGGGTGGCGTCGTGGTACATACACGCGACTGTGGTGGCACTGTCATCGTTAGCGTCTGGCGATCGTGAGATGGAACATTCGACTGTATCGCCCGTTGGGATTCGAGCTTTGCTGCTGCTGCTGCTGCTGCTGCTGATTGACTAAGTAAGTAAGGTAATTTACTTGATGCCAAGACGATAAAGGTCAGAGGTAGGTAAGGTAATTTGGTTTGGGTGAAGATTATAAAGGTCAGAGGTCTAGGCGCTGTCGATCACAAATATGCGATCTCCACTAGGCGTCGATCTTTTTGGACAGCACCATTAATTACCATGCGATGTTAACATGGATATCGCCATTACATAATATGACCGCGGGATCATGTGCGCGACAGTGCTTGGCTTTTTGCTTCCCAGCATGCCATGCCATAACGCGTGGGTGGCGTCGTGGTACATACACGCGACTGTTGTGGCACTGTCATCGTTAGCGTCTGGCGATCGTGAGATGAAACATTCGACTGTATCGCCCGTTGGGATTCGAGCTTTGCTGCTGCTGCTGCTGCTGCTGCTGCTGCTGCTGATTGACTAAGGTAAGTAAGGTAAGTAAGGTAATTTGGTTTGGGTGAAGATTATAAAGGTCAGAGGTAGGTAAGGTAAGGTAATTTGGTTTGGGTGAAGATTATAAAGGTCAAAGGTATTTACTTGGTGCCAAGACGATAAAGGTCAGAGGTAGTAAGGTATGTAAGGTAAGGTAATTTGGCTTGTGTGAAGATTATAAAGGTCAGAGGTTGTAAGGTACTAGGCGCTGTCGATCACAAATATGCGATCTCCACTAGGCGTCGATCTTTTTGGACAGCACGATTAATTACCATGCGATGTTAACATGGATATCGCCATTACATCATATTGCGCATACGATCAATAATTATGCCGACGTGGCGCATCGCGATGCCCGCATTTCTGAATGAAGCGCTTCGCTTTTACGCCATGACTTGTGGGCGACAGCCTGCCATGCCAAAGCGTCGCGCTTCATTTTCAGAAATGCGAGCACTACAGCTCGCCACGTCGACCATTCAGAACCTACAATCTGACCGTAGATCGTCGCGACAGAGCTTCTCCCAAGCGATAACGTCGGGATGGCGTCGCGGCTTCAGACACGCGAACGCGGTGGCGATGTCATCATCGTCTTTTGCCGATCGTGAGATCACAAATTCGACTGCGTCGCCCGTTGGGATTCGAGCTTTGCTGCTGCTGCTGCTGCTGCTGCTGCTGCTGCTGATTGACTAAGGTAAGTAAGGTAAGGTAAGTACTAGGCGCTGTCGATCACAAATATGCGATCTCCACTAGGCGTCGATCTTTTTGGACAGCACGATTAATTACCATGCGATGTTAACATGGATATCGCCATTACATCATATTACGCATACGATCAATAATTATGCCGACGTGGCGCATCGCGATGCCCGCATTTCTGAATGAAGCGCTTCGCTTTTACGCCATGACTTGTGGGCGACAGCCTGCCATGCCAAAGCGTCGCGCTTCATTTTCAGAAATGCGAGCACTACAGCTCGCCACGTCGACCATTCAGAACCTACAATCTGACCGTAGATCGTCGCGACAGAGCTTCTCCCAAGCGATAACGTCGGGATGGCGTCGCGGCTTCAGACACGCGAACGCGGTGGCGATGTCATCATCGTCTTTTGCCGATCGTGAGATCATAAATTCGACTGCGTCGCCCGTTGGGATTCGAGCTTTGCTGCTGCTGCTGCTGCTGCTGCTGCTGCTGCTGATTGACTAAGGTACTAGGCCCGGTCGATCTTAAATTAAGATCTCCACTAGGCGCATCTGACGGTGGATGGGATTATTTATCTTGCCGACGTGGCGCACTCGAGAGATCCGAACATGAACATCGAGTCTGCCATTCTATTAATGATTTGACATTTCTCGATCCTCGCGTCTGCTATGCAATGTAAAAGCGAATCTATCTGATTTCCGAACATCGCGTCGGCCATGCGATGTTTAAATCATTTTCGCCATTACATCATCTGACCGCAGGATCATGTGCGCGACAGTGCTTTGCCTTTTGCTTCCCAGCATGCCATGCCATAACGCGTGGGGGGCGTCGCTATAAATGTACGCGACTGCAGTGGCACTGTCATCGTTAGCGCCTGGCGATCGTGAGATGAAACATTCGACTGTATCGCCCGTTGGGATTCGAGCTTTGCTGCTGCTGCTGCTGCTGCTGCTGCTGCTGCTGCTGCTGATTGACTAAGGTACTAGGCGCTGTCGATCACAAATATGCGATCTCCACTAGGCGTCGATCTTTTTGGACAGCGCGATTAATTACCATGCGATGTTAACATGGATATCGCCATTACATCATCTGACCGCAGGATCATGTGCGCGGCAGTGCTTTGCTTTTCGGCTTCCCAGCATGCCACGCCATAACGCGTGGGTGGCGTCGTGGTACAGACACGCGACTGTTGTGGCACTGTCATCGTTAGCGTCTGTCAATCGTCAGATCGATAATTCGACTGTATCACCCGTTGCGATTCGAGCTTTGCTGCTGCTGCTGATTAAGGTAAGTAAGGTAATTTGCTTTGGGTGAAGATTATAAAGGTCAGAGGTAGTAAGTAAGGTAATTTGGTTTGGGTGAAGATTATAAAGGTCAGAGGTAGTAAGGTAAGGTAAGTACTAGGCGCTGTCGATCACAAATATGCGATCTCCACTAGGCGTCGATCTTTTTGGACAGCGCGATTAATTACCATGCGATGTTAACATGGATATCGCCATTACATCATATTACGCATACGATCAATAATTATGCCGACGTGGCGCATCGCGATGCCCGCATTTCTGAATGAAGCGCTTCGCTTTTACGCCATGACTTGTGGGCGACAGCCTGCCATGCCAAAGCGTCGCGCTTCATTTTCAGAAATGCGAGCACTACAGCTCGCCACGTCGACCATTCAGAACCTACAATCTGACCGTAGATCGTCGCGACAGAGCTTCTCCCAAGCGATAACGTCGGGATGGCGTCGCGGCTTCAGACACGCGAACGCGGTGGCGATGTCATCATCGTCTTTTGCCGATCGTGAGATCATAAATTCGACTGCGTCGCCCGTTGGGATTCGAGCTTTGCTGCTGCTGCTGCTGCTGCTGCTGCTGCTGATTGACTAAGGTACTAGGCGCTGTCGATCACAAATATGCGATCTCCACTAGGCGTCGATCGTTTTGGACAGCGCGATTAATTACCATGCGATGTTAACATGGATATCGCCATTACATCATATGACCGCAGGATCATGTGCGCGACAGTGCTTCGCTTTTTGCTTCCCAGCATGCCATGCCATAACGCGTGGGTGGCGTCGCGATAAATGTACGCGACTGCAGTGGCACTGTCATCGTTAGCGTCTGGTGATCGTGCGATCGAAAATTCGACTGCGTCGCCCGTTGGGATTCG
Organism: Cymbomonas tetramitiformis; assembly: GCA_001247695.2. Classification (NCBI taxonomy): domain Eukaryota; kingdom Viridiplantae; phylum Chlorophyta; class Pyramimonadophyceae; order Pyramimonadales; family Pyramimonadaceae; genus Cymbomonas; species Cymbomonas tetramitiformis. Next base: position 10,682 of record LGRX02034170.1, read on the forward strand.
AGCTTTGCTGCTGCTGCTGCTGTTGCTGCTGCTGCTGCTGCTGTTGCTGCTGCTGCTGCTGCTGCTGCTGCTGATTGACTATGTAAGAGGCCCGGTCGATCTTAAATTAAGATCTCCACTAGGCGCATCTGACGGTCGATGGGATTATTTATCTTGCCGACGTGGCACACTCGAGAGATCCGAACATGAACATCGAGTCTGCCATTCCATTAATGATTTGACATTTCTCGGACCTCGCGTCTGCTATGCGATGTAAAAGCGAATCTATCTGATTCCGGAACATCGCGTCGGCCATACGATGTTTAAATCATTTTCGCCATTACACTATCTGACCGTACGATCATGTGCGCGACAGTGCTTTGCTTTTTGCTTCCCAGCATGCCATGCCATAACGCGTGGGTGGCGTCGTGGTACATACACGCGACTGTTGTGGCACTGTCATCGTTAGCGTCTGGCGATCGTCAGATCGTTAATTCGACTGCGTCGTTCGTTGGGATTCGAGCTTTGCTGCTGCTGCTGCTGCTGCTGCTGCTGCTGCTGATTGACTAAGGTAAGGTAATTTGGTTTGGGTGAAGATTATAAAGGTCAGAGGTCTAGGCGCTGTCGATCACAAATATGCGATCTCCACTAGGCGTCGATCTTTTTGGACGACGCGATTAATTACCATGCGATGTTAACATGGATATCGCCATTACATCATATGACCGCAGGATCATGTGCGCGACAGTGCTTTGCTTTTTGCTTCCCAGCATGCCATGCCATAATGCGTGGGTGGCGTCGCGATAAATGTACGCGACTGCAGTGGCACTGTCATCGTTGGCGTCTGGTGATCGTGCGATCGAAAATTCGACTGCGTCGCCCGTTGGGATTCGAGCTTTGCTGCTGCTGCTGCTGTTGCTGCTGCTGCTGCTGCTGCTGCTGCTGATTGACTATGTACTAGGCGCTGTCGATCACAAATATGCGATCTCCACTAGGCGTCGATCTTTTTGGACAGCACGATTAATTACCATGCGATGTTAACATGGATATCGCCATTATATCATATGACCGCAGGATCATGTGCGCGACAGTGCATTGCTTTTTGCTTCCCAGCATGCCATGCCATAACGCGTGGGTGGCGTCGTGGTACATACACGCGACTGTTGTGGCACTGTCATCGTTAGCGTCCGGCGATCGTGAGATGGAACATTCGACTGTATCGCCCGTTGGGATTCGAGCTTTGCTGCTGCTGCTGCTGCTGCTGCTGCTGCTGCTGATTGACTAAGGTACTAGGCCCGGTCGATCTTAAATTAAGATCTCCACTAGGCGCATCTGACGGTGGATGGGATTATTTATCTTGCCGACGTGGCGCACTCGAGAGATCCGAACATGAACATCGAGTCCGCCATTCCATTAATGATTTGACATTTCTCGATCCTCGCGTCTGCTATGCAATGTAAAAGCGAATCTATCTGATTTCCGAACATCGCGTCGGCCATGCGATGTTTAAATCATTTTCGCCATTACACTATCTGACCGTAGAATCATGTGCGCGACAGTGCTTTGCTTTTTGCTTCCCAGCATGCCATGCCATAACGCGTGGGTGGCGTCGCGATAAATGTACGCGACTGCAGTGGCACTGTCATCGTTAGCGCCTGGCGATCGTGAGATGAAACATTCGACTGTATCGCCCGTTGGGATTCGAGCTTTGCTGCTGCTGCTGCTGCTGCTGATTGACTAAGGTAAGGTAAGTAAGGTAATAAGATTATAAAGGTCAGAGGTAGTAAGTAAGGTAATTTACTTGGTGCCAAGATTATAAAGGTCAGAGGTCTAGGCGCTGTCGATCACAAATATGCGATCTCCACTAGGCGTCGATCTTTTTGGACAGCGCAATTAATCACCATGCGATGTTAACATGGATATCGCCATTACATCATATGACCGCAGGATCATGTGCGCGACAGTGCTTTGCTTTTTGCTTCCCAGCATGCCATGCCATAACGCGTGGGTGGCGTCGCGATAAATGTACGCGACTGGAGTGGCAGTGTCATCGCTAGCGTCTGGCGATCGTCAGATCGATAATTCGACTGCGTCGTTCGTTGGGATTCGAGCTTTGCTGCTGCTGCTGCTGCTGATTAAAGTAAGTACTAGGCGCTGTCGATCACAAATATGCGATCTCCACTAGGCGTCGATCCTTTTGGACAGCACCATTAATTACCATGCGATGTTAACATGGATATCGCCATTACATCATATGACCGCAGGATCATGTGCGCGACAGTGCTTTGCTTTTTGCTTCCCAGCATGCCATGCCATAACGCGTGGGCGGCGTCGTGGTACATACACGCGACTGTTGTGGCACCGTCATCGTTGGCGTCTGGCGATCGTGAGATGGAAAATTCGACTGCGTCGCCCGTTGGGGTTCGAGCTTTGCTGCTGCTGCTGATTGACTAAGTAAGTAAGTAAGGTACTAGGCCCGGTCGATCTTAAATTAAGATCTCCACTAGGCGCATCTGACGGTCGATGGGATTATTTATCTTGCCGACGTGGCGCACTCGAGAGATCCGATCATGAACATCGAGTCTGCCATTCCATTAATGATTTGACATTTCTCGATCCTCGCGTCTGCTCTGCAATGTTAAAGCGAATCTATCTGATTTCCGAACATCGCGTCGGCCATGCGATGTTTAAATCATTTTCGCCATTACACTATCTGACCGTAGGATCATGTGCGCGACAGTGCTTTGCTTTTTGCTTCCCAGCATGCCATGCCGTAACGCGTGGGTGGCGTCGTGGTACATACACGCGACTGTTGTGGCACTGTCATCGTTGGCGTTTGGCGATCGTGAGATCGAAAATTCGACTGTGTCGCCCGTTGGGATTCGAGCTTTGCTGCTGCTGCTGCTGATTAAGGTAAGGTACTAGGCCCGGTCGATCTTAAATTAAGATCTCCACTAGGCGCATCTGACGGTCGATGGGATTATTTATCTTGCCGAAGTGGCGCACTCGAGAGATCCGAACATGAACATCGAGTCTGCCATTCCATTAATGATTTGACATTTCTCGATCTTCGCGTCTGCTATGCAATGTAAAAGCGAATCTATCTGATTTCCGAACATCGCGTCATGCAATGCAATGCAATGCGATGCAAAAACACGTGGGTGGCGTCGCGGTACATACACGCGAATGCAGTGGCAGTGTCATCGTTAGCGTTTGGCGATCGTGAGATCGAACATTCGACTGCGTCGTCCGTTGGGATTCGAGCTTTGCTGCTGCTGCTGCTGATTAAGGTAAGGTAAGTAAGGTAAGTAAGGTAATTTGGTTTGGGTGAAGATTATAAAGGTCAGAGGTCTAGGCCCGGTCGATCTTAAATTAAGATCTCCACTAGGCGCATCTGACGGTCGATGGGATTATTTATCTTGCCGACGTGGCGCACTCGAGAGATCCGAACATGAACATCGAGTCTGCCATTCCATTAATAATTTGACATTTCTCGAACCTCGCGTCTGCTATGCAATGTAAAAGCGAAACCATCTGATTTCCGAACATCGCGTCGGCCATGCGATGTTTAAATCATTTTCGCGATTACACTATCTGACCGCAGGATCATGTGCGCGACAGTGCTTTGGTTTTTGCTTCCCAGCATGCCATGCCATAACGCGTGGGTGGCGTCGCGATAAATGTACGCGAAAGCAGTGGCACTGTCATCGTTAGCGCCTGGCGATCGTGAGATCGAAAATTCGACTGCGTCGCCCGTTGGGATTCGCGCTTTGCTGCTGCTGCTGCTGCTGCTGCTGCTGCTGATTGACTAAGTAAGTAAGTAAGGTAATTTACTTGATGCCAAGACGATAAAGGTCAGAGGTTAGTAAGGTAAGGTAAGTACTAGGCGCTGTCGATCACAAATATGCGATCTCCACTAGGCGTCGATCTTTTTGGACAGCACGATTAATTACCATGCGATGTTAACATGGATATCGCCATTACATCATATTACGCATACGATCAATAATTATGCCGACGTGGCGCATCGCGATGCCCGCATTTCTGAATGAAGCGCTTCGCTTTTACGCCATGACTTGTGGGCGACAGCCTGCCATGCCAAAGCGTCGCGCTTCATTTTCAGAAATGCGAGCACTACAGCTCGCCACGTCGACCATTCAGAACCTACAATCTGACCGTAGATCGTCGCGACAGAGCTTCTCCCAAGCGATAACGTCGGGATGGCGTCGCGGCTTCAGACACGCGAACGCGGTGGCGATGTCATCATCGTCTTTTGCCGATCGTGAGATCACAAATTCGACTGCGTCGCCCGTTGGGATTCGAGCTTTGCTGCTGCTGCTGCTGCTGCTGCTGATTGACTAAGGTACTAGGCCCGGTCGATCTTAAATTAAGATCTCCACTAGGCGCATCTGACGGTGGATGGGATTATTTATCTTGCCGACGTGGCGCACTCGAGAGATCCGAACATGAACATCGAGTCTGCCATTCCATTAATGATTTGACATTTCTCGATCCTCGCGTCTAACATCGCGTCGGCCATGCGATGTTTTAATCAGTTTCGCCATTACACTATCTGACCGTAGGATCATGTGCGCGACAGTGCTTTGCTTTTTGCTTCCCAACATGCCATGCCATAACGCGTGGGTGGCGTCGCGATAAATGTACGCGACTGCAGTGGCACTGTCATCGTTGGCGTCTGGCGATCGTGAGATGGAAAATTCCACTGTATCGCCCGTTGGGATTCGAGCTTTGCTGCTGCTGCTGCTGCTGATTGACTAAGTAAGGTAATTTGGTTTGGGTGAAGATTATAAAGGTCAGAGGTAGGTAATTTGGTTTGGGTGAAGATTATAAAGGTCAGAGGTCTAGGCCCGGTCGATCTTAAATTAAGATCTCCACTAGGCGCATCTGACGGTCGATGGGATTATTTATCTTGCCGACGTGGCGCACTCGAGAGATCCGAACATGAACATCGAGTCTGCCAGTCCATTAATGATTTGACATTTCTCGATCCTCGCGTCTGTTATGCAATGTAAAAGCGAATCTGTATGATTTCCGAACATCGCGTCGGCCATGCGATGTTTAAATAATTTTCGCCATTACACTATCTGACCGCAGGATCATGTGCGCGACAGTGCTCTGCTTTTTGCTTCCCAGCATGCCATGCCCTAACGCGTGGGTGGCGTCGTGGTACATACACGCGACTGTTGTGGCACTGTCATCGTTAGCGTCTGGCGATCGTGAGATGGAACATTCGACTGCGTCGCCCGTTGGGATTCGAGCTTTGCTGCTGCTGCTGCTGCTGCTGCTGCTGCTGCTGATTGACTAAGTACTAGGCCCGGTCGATCTTAAATTAAGATCTCCACTAGGCGCATATGACGGTGGATGGGATTATTTATCTTGCCGACGTGGCGCACTCGAGAGATCCGAATATGAACATCGAGTCCGCCATTCCATTAATGATTTGACATTTCTCGATCCTCGCGTCTGCTATGCAATGTAAAAGCGAATCTATCTGATTTCCGAACATCGCGTCGGCCATGCGATGTTTAAATCATTTTCGCCATTACATCATCTGACCGCAGGATCATGTGCGCGACAGTGCTTCGCTTTTTGCTTCCCAGCATGCCATGCCATAACGCGTGGGTGGCGTCGCGGTACATACACGCGACTGCAGTGGCACTGTCATCGTTAGCGCCTGGCGATCGTGCGATCGAAAATTCGACTGTATCGCCCGTTGGGATTCGAGCTTTGCTGCTGCTGCTGCTGCTGCTGCTGCTGCTGCTGCTGCTGCTGATTGACTATGTAAGTAAGTAAGTAAGGTACTAGGCCCGGTCGATCTTAAATTAAGATCTCCACTAGGCGCATCTGACGGTCGATGGGATTTTTTATGTTGCCGACGTGGCGCACTCGAGAGATCCGAACATGAACATCGAGTCTGCCATTCCATTAATTATTTGACATTTCTCGATCCTCGCGTCTGCTATGCAATGCAAAAGCGAATCTATCTGATATCCGAACATCGCGTCGGCCATGCGATGTTTAAATCATTTTCGCCATTACAACATCTAACCGTAGGATCATGTGCGAGAAAGTGCTTTGCTTTTTGCTTCCCAGCATGCCATGCCATAACGCGTGGGTGGCGTCGCGATATATGTACGCGACTGCAGTGGCACTGTCATCGTTGGCGTCTGGCGATCGTGAGATCGAAAGTTTGACTGCGTCGCCCGTTGGGATTCGAGCTTTGCTGCTGCTGCTGCTGCTGCTGCTGCTGATTGACTAAGTAAGGTAATTTGGTTCGGGTGAAGATTATAAAGGTCAGAGGTATTTACTTGGTGCCAAGATTATAAAGGTCAGAGGTAGGTAAGGTAAGGTAAGGTAAGGTAATTTGGTTTGGGTGAAGATTATAAAGGTCAAAGGTCTAGGCGCTGTCGATCACAAATATGCGATCTCCACTAGGCGTCGATCTTTTTGGACAGCGCGATTAATTACCATGCGATGTTAACATGGATATCGCCATTACATCATATTACGCATACGATCAATAATTATGCCGACGTGGCGCATCGCGATGCCCGCATTTCTGAATGAAGCGCTTCGCTTTTACGCCATGACTTGTGGGCGACAGCCTGCCATGCCAAAGCGTCGCGCTTCATTTTCAGAAATGCGAGCACTACAGCTCGCCACGTCGACCATTCAGAACCTACAATCTGACCGTAGATCGTCGCGACAGAGCTTCTCCCAAGCGATAACGTCGGGATGGCGTCGCGGCTTCAGACACGCGAACGCGGTGGCGATGTCATCATCGTCTTTTGCCGATCGTGAGATCACAAATTCGACTGCGTCGCCCGTTGGGATTCGAGCTTTGCTGCTGCTGCTGCTGCTGCTGCTGATTGACTAAGGTAAGTAAGGTCTTCACCCAAACCAAATTACCTTACTACCTCTGACCTTTATAATCTTCACCCAAACCAAATTACCTTACCTTACCTTACCTTACCTTACCTACCTCTGACCTTTATAATCTTCACCCAAAGCAAATTACCTTACTTACCTTAATCAGCAGCAGCAGCAAAGCTCGAATCGCAACGGGTGATACTGTCGAGTTATCGATCTGACGATCGACAGACGCTAACGATGACAGTGCCACAACAGTCGCGTGTATGTACCACGACGCCACCCACGCGTTATGGCGTGGCATGCTGGGAAGCAAAAAGCAAAGCACTGCCGCGCACATGATCCTACGGTCAGATGATGTAATGGCGATATCCATGTTAACATCGCATGGTAATTAATCGCGCTGTCCAAAAAGATCGACGCCTAGTGGAGATCGCATATTTGTGATCGATAGCGCCTAGTACCTTACCTTAATCAGCAGCAGCAGCAAAGCTCGAATCCCAACGGGCGACGCAGTCGAATGTTCCATCTCACGATCGCCAGACGCTAACGATGACAGTGCCACAACAGTCGCGTGTATGTACCGCGACGCCACCCACGCGTTATGGCATGGCATGCTGGGAAGCAAAAAGCAAAGCACTGTCGCGCACATGATCCTGCGGTCATATGATGTAATGGCGATATCCATGTTAACATCGCATGGTAATTAACCGATCTGTCCAAAAAGATCGACGCCTAGTGGAGATCGCATACTTGTGATCGACAGCGCCTAGTACCTTACCTTAATCAGCAGCAGCAGCAAAGCTCGAATCCCAACGGGCGACGCAGTCGAATGTTACATCTCACGATCGCCAGACGCCAACGATGACAGTGCCACTGCAGTCGCGTACATTTATCGCGACGCCACCCACGCGTTATGGCATGGCATGCTGGGAAGCAAAAAGCAAAGCACTGTCGCGCACATGATCCTGCGGTCAGATGATGTAATGGCGATATCCATGTTAACATTGCATGGTAATTAATCGCGCTGTCCAAAAAGATCGACGCCTAGTGGAGATCGCATATTTGTGATCGACAGCGCCTAGTACCTTACTTACCTTATAAAGGTCAGAGGTAGGTAAGGTATGTAAGGTAAGGTAAGGTAAGGTAATTTGGCTTGTGTGAAGATTATAAAGGTCAGAGGTAGGTAAGTAAGGTAAGGTAAGGTAAGGTAAGGTAAGGTAATTTGGCTTGTGTGAAGATTATAAAGGTCAGAGGTATTTGGCTTGTGTGAAGATTATAAAGGTCAGAGGTAGGTAAGGTAAGGCAAGGTAAGGTAAGGTAAGGTAAGGTAATTTGGCTTGTGTGAAGATTATAAAGGTCAGAGGTAAGTAATTCGGTCCGGTTCCAAATTATAAGGAGCAGAGGTCTGCTTTTAGTATGCCGTTAGGCTACCGTTAGTACACATACTACAATTTCCTAGGACCGTAGGGCAAGGCGGGGTCATCCGCGGATGAGCAAGGCGGGGTCATCCGCGGATGAGCGAGGCGGGGCCATCCGCGGATGAGCGAGGCGGGGTCATCCGCGTATGAGCAAGGGGGGGTCATCCGCGTATGAGCAAGGGGGGGTCATCCGCGGATGAGCAAGGCGTGGTCATCTCACACGTAGAAGTTAATATAAGGTCACTACAACGCCATTTTAAATCTGAAACCCTACAAAATCCATGTCGCCTCAGACCCCTGCCAGGTGCCATGTGAAGACGCGTACGAGCCACCACCAAAGGAAATGTGGCACTCTCCTTCACTAATGCGGTCGGTCTCACCATATTCTAGTCAACAGAAAATCGGGTGTTTACGTGTACGGATGTGGATGCCCACCACTTATCTTGCCACGTCCCGATAAGCGTAAAAACCCGATTCTGTAATCGGCTGCTGACTGGACACATATGGCCTCGTCACCCTGATAACCTTATTATTAAATCGGACGTGTGAGCACCACACTCGATCAAGCGATTGAGCAAACAAGCGACGATTCAACAAATCAGATACATCGGAAGATATCGATACCGTGCCTTTGTTACGCATGTCGTTGAGTTACGACTAAAGTACTCGCCTAAGTGCTGCTGTACAATCGCGCTGTAAAGATATTTGATATAAACTACAATGTATACAATGTGCACATATAACGATTTTATATGTCGATGCGCACAGTAATATCTTTCAAACGGTCGCCTTTATTTATTGTGAGACTTCATTCTCTGCGTTCGAATAAGCATGCCAGAATACATGCGTTCTTGCGATACAATGGAACAACAGGGAGATTTTTTTGTGCTTGGCATGATCAAAACGTGCAATTTCAACCAAATATACCGTAGTAGTCTGCTACGGAAGCATTTTCCATCCCAGCTCGCAACAAATAATGCAGCATACGAGGAAAAGGGTGAGTATTTGGTATCAACTACGTTATAGGCAAAACTGGGATCTACAATGCATTTAATGCTATCAACTGTATATTGGTAGTAAGCATATGCCATGGGACTTCACTTAAAACAAATATGCGATTTTAAAATACACGAATAGTATATTGGTCATTGCTTAAGAGTGCCCCGGCACTTTGTAATCAGACAACCGGTCATCTATGTCCATATCATCGGCATGGTCATGGTTGCCCGATTAGAGTAAAATGCCTGTTGAGTGCAACGGCTGCAAACATACATATTGCAACTTCTATAGTACTCCTGGCGTATCTCATTGCGCACTACATCGTCAAACCGCATTTGCCATGTCTCCGCGAAATTGTTTTAAGGCATTTAACTTGCCACATGATCGGGAATTGGAGTGCGTCACGAAAAGTATGCATATCCATCGGGATTCACTGCTCGTTGCATACAGCGCTGTATTGCCATCGATTTTGACCAATATCATTTCTCAATCTAACATTCTCGCTACCGAACATCCTTGATGTCGACGTCCTCTTCCACACCATCATTCAATGTTACGTGACACTCTTCGCTTTCAAAATTTTCTCCTATCAGATGATTACTTGTCATCTGCACATCATGAAACGAAGGCACGGTACTTTGAACATGAACAGGATCCTGGGTGATCTCAGCAGGGTTCTCTGAGCCCAACCATGAAAAGCGAGTCAAATAGATGCCATGCGCCTGGGTCAATATGCCAGACACAAGACGCATGGTAGCGGGAACGATCACCGCCAAGGAGTAACATATCAGCATCAACTGCAGCCCGAGCAATACCAAATCTGTGTAGTGCTGCGTGTCGTCATTCTTTGTGTTCCAGAAGTAGAAGCTCATTCCGAGTTGCACCAGGAACTGGTTGCACAAAATGAGAGTCTGCAGATGCTGGAGCCCAGTGTCCTTGAAGGGTGAGTAGGTGAGATGCAAGCACACTGCACAGAATGCGAAGATCACTGCGTAGAGGTGGGACACGGAGGTGTTCAAGATCAGATCCACGACCACCACCGCTGATGTTTGCGCGACCCGTCGGCAGATCTCGTAGCAATGCCAAAAATACAGCGCGTGCACGTACGGCATATACAACTGCCGAAAAGCCTTACTGAAGCTTGGTTGGTCCAGAAGAGTCATACACTTCAACTGTGTGCGCCCGGCATCCTGCTGATACTGTACATAAGCATCCATCTCCAAGCAGCTTCCGTCATGAACTAACATAATACTCACAGGACAGGTTTGTAAGCCAGATCCGTCATCACCAGAAACCAGGCTGGAATCTTTAGCCAAGGCCTCTTCCAGTCCATGCATGGTGCTGGCGTGCATCACCAAATCGATGCGCGGGACATGACCAACAGAGGGCCGTAAACTCGGATTGTGATCGCAGGTGAGCATGAGCGGTCCATCGTTTTCTTTGATGTTCGTCAGACATAGCGGGTTCAATGACACAAAGCAACCTAAGAGGACATCACCGGGAAAAATGATCAGAAATAAATCCATCAACTGCCTCACACACGTAGGTAGCCGTGAGTCACGTGTATCAGCAAGTTAGCAAGGAATCCACTCGGATCGATTCCTGCAGGAACCTAAGAACGCGCTAAACAGCCCTCGTGCGTCATGTGTGTGAATGCCGAACAGGAATGTCAGATCCTACCAGCAGCCCACACGCGCCGTGCATGTGACAGCCATACTCAACAGGGAACCACATGATCTCGGTATGGCGCACGGCAGAAGTGTCGGATCGAAGCGCAGGGGTGGGGGCGCACGGACCTGTCTTGTTTGGCCGTGTGTCATCGTACATTTCCTCCCATGCCTCAAAGTGACCGTCCCTCCTGAAACGAAGAATGTCCGACTGTTGGAATAACTTCCACCGGCGGCTCTTCAGCAGGTCACTGTGCTGCTCGATGTTAGCTCGGTCCATCCTCACCTGCCGGTTAGAGCGCAGAGGTCAGCCACAGCTTCACCAACAGCTTCACCGCGACCCGAGCAGCGCACCATGCGTGTGGCTGCAGAGCTGCGAAGACGGTCCGTGGGGCTCTGTGCTCTGTGATGCTCTCGGGATGGCGCACATCGCTGGCCGTCAGCAGGACATCAACGGCCCGTGGGGCTCTGTGCTCTGTGATGCTCTCGGGATGGCGCACGTCGCTGGCCGTCAGCAGGACATCAACGGTCCGTGGGGCTCTGTGCTCTGTGATGCTCGGGATGGCGCACATCGCTGGTCGTCAGCAGGACATCAACGGTCCGTGGGCTCTGTGCTCTGTGATGCTCTCGGGATGGCGCACATCGCTGGCCGTCAGCAGGACATCAACGGTCCGTGGGGCTCTGTGCTCTGTGATGCTCTCGGGATGGCGCACATCGCTGGCCGTCAGCAGGACATCAACGGTCCGTAGGGCTCTGTGCTCTGTGATGCCCTCGGGATGACGCACGTCGCTGGCCGTCAGCAGCGCATCAACGGCCCGTGGGGCTCTGTGCTCTGTGATCTTCTCGGGGTGGCGCGCATAGCTGGCCGTCAGCAGCACATCATCGGAGCCCTCACTCGCTGAAGAGCGCAATAAAAATCACCGGCGGAGTGGAGAGTGCACGCACCTGGACGAAGGAGCTCAAGTTGCGCATCCTGCCGTATATGTACAATGGGAACCCGAAGGTGAACGTGAGCAAACTGAAGGCGGCGATGGAGGCGCCTATCGTCCAATCTGCGGAGTAGCACTCCACGCGGACATTCATGTACAGCCATTGCTGGTGGCTGTCATAGTCTGCGCTGTCATAATAATAGTCCTTGCATTTGAATATCATCAGCGAGCTTGTGCTTAGAGTCGGGTGCAACAGCATCAAAACGAAGATGGTGGCTGCAGTGCAGGTCGCCTGATAGTCCAGCCAGACCTCCATTTCATCCGCCTGCTGCTTCAGCGCACCTTCATCCTTGGGAATCTCCGGATCGAAGATAGCTTTCCACTTCTCAAGCGTGAGGAGATCGCGATATGAGCAGGAGCGTGCTCTCCTCCTGAAGTGATACCGAATGGCCAGGATGCCAAAACCGGCGAGCATGATGAGTGGGCTGGCCTGGGTGAGATAAAAGTCACACCAGAAGCCCAGGTCCACCGACCTCTTGGAAATCCAGTAATCGAGCATACACTTGCTGTTGAATAAGGCTAGGTCCAAGGTGAAAACATCGAAATGCCTCAAAAAGTGGCCAAAGTGCGGCGGCATCGATGCCGGATCATACACTAGGTTCAGCTGACTCATCACCTGCAAGCCCCCGACGGCTCAGTCCCACAACCTCACCGCTGGCTGGCCTCTCTGCAGCAGGATCGCCTGTGGTCTTTTAGTGGAACCTGTAAAAGCGTGTGCAATGCACTCTGCCGCTTCTTGCTTGGCGCGCCCGCAGCCAATGATGCAGCTGTCCTGAAATGCTCAGTCTCGGAGAGGCACGCCGACGATACCGTCGCATCGAACACTTCCCTTAGCGTTACTGGCAACATTGCACACGTGACTCGCTGTCCTCTGCAGTGCAACCGTCCTCGCCCCCTGCGATCCACCTTGTGCATGTGGCGAGGGCGAGGGCAGTGGGGCACCGGGGCATCTGTACAGACTGAGTCACCTGGAAGTAGCCCAACATCAGAGACAACATTCCATTCAGCTTCGTGATCTGTATGGCCATGTCCTGTGTCGTGTCCACCAGTGGCGTGGAGGCCCCGGTAACGTTCTGGATGTCTGGCGGCTGCTTAGCGCGACCACCAGATCCGAAGACCCACATCAGCAGCACGACCAGGGCGAGGTGGAGAAGTAGGGAGATTGCCCCTAACACGAGCAACATGGAGATTGCGGGGCATGTCGCGCATTTGTCTTGAGTGCTTCTGCGGAAATGCCCCGAGCTGCAAACCACGGGAACGTGGCCCCCGCACATCACGGTGCCCTGCCCGGAATACTGCTCCGCACCGCATATAGAGGTCTCAATGCTCGCCGCGTCCGCGATCCGCGCCCCACTCCTCATCACTTGGTCGCCACTCTTGCATGCGTCTGCCACCCACACCGCGATCACTGCCAACGAGACATGCGGTCCATCCCGCCACACTGACACCGCGATCACTGCCAACGAGGCATGCGGTCCATCCCGCCACACTGACACCGCGATCACTGCCAACGAGGCATGCAGTCCATTCCCCTTACTGACACCGCGATCACTGCCAACAGGCATGCAGTCCATCCGCCCACACTGACACCACGATCACTGCCAACGAGGCATGCAATCCTGACCAATTATTATTCGGAAAATAATGCTTACGGTTATTGTAGAGGCGTGCGCGAGTATTTTCACGAAGGGTCGCGAGACCCGTCTCAGGCGGGGAGATGACAAACCGGTCTGTGGCATCGGAGACGGAGTCAGGGGAGCGGTCACTGTGTGACACGCAGCAGTCGCATGGCGACACGGGAGATCGATGACAGGTGTGGGGAACTTTTTGAAATTGGTAGACTCGGAGCCCGAAGTTCTTGCAGAATGAAGTGTCACCGTCTGTCTTAGCAATTTCAAACTGCTGACACCGACCTTTCGCTGGGGGACCTTTTCGCTTTCCACCCGAAAGCGAAAAGGCACTTAGGAACCGAATGGAGTCTTCTACGTCCGATGGACTGAAGACCGACAGACACTCCGTATCTGACCGTCCATCTCGACAAAGCTCAGTCCCACAACTTAGACAACCTCACAAACTGACATTGCAGTGTCGCAGCTCCGCTGTGACACTGTCATCGCTCAGAAAGCTGAAGGGTCTCCGACTCAGCAGTTGAAGAGTCTCTGACTCCAGACCGTCGACCAATCAGAAGGCAAAAAAGTCGTACTACAGAATTCAAGTCTCCGACTCGAAATTCTGTCACTAAAAAATCCTCGTCGAGCCTCGGGCTCATTTTTTGTGGGTCAGAAACTACCTCCTCCGTACTTCCCGAATAATTGAGAAAATAAATTTCTCAATTATTCACACAAGTACTTCCCAGAAGGATAGATTTCTAGAGTCAGAGGTGGTGCTTAGAAGCACCATTTTTAACATTCACAATCAACATTCATCAACAACATTCACACAACAAATTGACACGTACTTCTAGGGAGGTGGTAGGCAACTAGGTTGCAGAAGAGTCACCCCAACTTGCAGGGTCTTGCGGACACCTGCAAGTTCCCTACCCAAACTGGAAGGGGCTTCAGCAACCCAACCTCCGGAGGGGCTTGCTGGCAGATCTTGTTACACTCCTCTCCACCTCTTTCACTCTGTCAGCCAGCCTCTCCGGCAGCTCCAGCCTCCTCGTCCGACTAAGCTGCTCATACCTCTGGTATGCATTAGAGACCCAGTCTCCTTGCAGCTTGATGAGGAGATGGTCCACCCCGATGTTGAAAGCCACAGTGGCTCCCCCTCTCCTGAAACTGTGACCCGAGTACTTACTCGGGTCCAAGCCAATCCTCCGGGTCAGCTTTTTCACCTCCGCTACGAACACACCATGTGTCATAGGCACAAGCCTGCCCCTTGACTTCCACATGAAAGCCGGGCTTCCCGGCTCTGTGGGCACTCTCTCAAAACAGTTCAGCACTGCTTTTTGGGGACACAACAAGCCACCAGTTACCCTCATGGCTACCACATGAGACCTCTCATGAAACTGAATAACCTTGGAGAATGCCAGTCTCACCCAGACTCCTTCCTCACAACAAAATCCCTCTTCTGCAACACCCTTCTTACATTGAAGGAGTCTACTTTACCAACACAAACATTGTCTTTTCTCAACAAACACAACAAGGCAGTAAGCATGGCTGCCCACAATGTCACCATGTTACAGTCATCAAAATCCATTACAACATACATCTTAGCTAGCATGAACAATGTAATAGCAAGCCTCTGTTTAACTCGGTCACCGAGCAGTCTCCTCAATCCTCTCAGAGTCTGTGCTACTCTGTAGCGATGGCTAACCGGCACCCAGCTCTCCGAGAATTCCAGGTGAAGCCTCCTAATACCAGTCGTGTAGGCCTTCAGTGTTGCAACTTTGCAAGTCCTCGACTGGAAGACATAAAACAGTGCTAGGTCATCATCTGACACCGGAACTACCGGTCCTTCTCCGAAGGTTAGCATAAATCTCACAAAGGCTCTCTGGCCTGAAGTATGTGCTTTCTTCGTATTCAAGGCGTCAGCCGCCTTCAGCACATCTCGCCACTTGGATCTCAACCAAAGAGTAGGTTCTGCACACTCTGCAGCCCCCGCTCTCCCCCCCAGCGAGCTCACCTGCCAATCTTCAGCCAGGCCTTGCCCTTCGGGGGTTGAGCCGGGCACCACACTAGCACAACAGGCCATCTCGTCGGGCCACAATTCTTCCTCCGCCCTCTCACACCATTGGGTGAAGTGAACACCTCCGACCCTTCAGGCACAAACTCTACCACCTGAACGAGGCCACAATCAATAGCTGGCACCACAATTTCTAGCCAGAACCTTTCCGTGGGCCAGAAGGGCAAGACAAAAACTGCAGAAGTTGTCTTCGGAGCCACCCTCTTCTCACTCAAGAAGTGGATGAGAATTTCCAGCAACAAGGAGAAAGGGGGATTATAATACACATTCAACCCTCTCCACTGCTTACTCAGACAAGAGTCCACCATGGACCACCAACGGAAACACCGGGACTTCGCCCCCACTTCATCACAACAAGCATCCACCGCGAAAGGCCCGAACACCCGGGCCTTGTCCCACAGCCATTCATTCACCATCCAGTCATCCAAATCCCTCGGTGAATCCCTCCGGGACCACTCCCTCAACAGCTCAAAGAATCTCCCCATTTCACTCCTACTTAGAGCATCAGCCAGGCCGTTTGCCTTGGAAGAGATCCTCCTTGTCACAATCCTCAGGTCATGCTTCAATGTCAACAACAAAACTTCTTTCAGTAAAGGAATGGAAGTGGCTTTCCCCACAAATTCTCCGTCATAAGCCGGGCCGACTCATTGTTGCTCCACAGCACAATCTTGCAACCCCTCAACAAGTGGCCCCACAACTTCAGAGCCCAGAAAATCACAAACACTACCGCCTGACCATTGTTGGTGTCCAACATCTCGGCCAGCCACCTCAAGTCCTTGTTCAACCCCTCCGGAACTGAGTCAAAAACCCTCCGCATCCTCCTGGCTTTGCCAAGAAAGTCATACCCCGACCTCAAAAACATCTTGGCTCCGTACACCACTCTGGCACAAAACATCTGCTGGCCCACCAGCCGCCCAACTTCCTTCACTCTAACTTTCTTCAATCCTGCCACGTGCCGGCACTCCGCAGCCACCCGCTGCACTCTACTCTCCTCAATACTCATTGCCACCACACCCAGCCCAGACTGATTAGACCGCAGGCGCCCCCCAAGGAACACTATGTCCTGCCTAGAAGACTCCACCTTCTCCGGGGCGACATCAAAACCCAAGTACTCCACCAACTCCAGCAACAAGTCAAACCCTTGCTGACACACCTCTTCGGAATCTGCCACCAACAGGAAGTCATCCAAGTACACCACCACCCCCGGAAAACCTCTACTCTGCAACATCCTAGAGATCTAGACCGTCACATCTGAGAACAGCCCTGGGGCTGCCTTAATCCCAAACGGAAACCTCGTGTCCATCCGCACCACATCATCAAACTTGCTCACTAGAAACTGAAACAAATCCGAAGCCACACCTACATACCGGTATGCACTCCTCAGGTCAATCTTTGCCATATAGCTATACGGCTGCACTAAAGCAAACGCTGCCTCAACAGTGGCAAACTTCCTACTGTCAATCACACAATTGTCATTCACTGACAGGCCTACGGGCCTAGACAAGTCATGCACAAGCCTGTCCTTCAACCTGCCCTCAACAACCCGGAAAACAATTCCAAGGGCAGATATGCCGGGAACACTCCCAACATCTGTGCGCACCATCCTGCCGGCGTCCTCCTCCTCTTGCAGCTTTCTCTGCACCTTTTCCTGGTGCTCCGGCGGAACATAGTTCTCCACCTCGAAGAACTCTACCAGCCGCTCCTGCTGCCACCGAAACCCAGAAGCCACCCCGCGGACCACCTCCTCCGCGACTGGTAGGCCCCAAGCAGCCTGCGCCCATCTGTCAGCCCGCTCCGTGAGCGGTGAAACCCGTGCACCCACGGCCACCACGTCGTGCTGATACCGCAGCCAGTCCGCCTCCGGCACGCCGTAGGAAGCCAGAGACACCCCCACAACCGTGAACATTGCCAGAAACTTAGCCGACCACTTCCCTACTTTCTTAGCCTTCATCTCATCCCGAGCCTTCCCTGCCGCCATTACAGGATAAAGCGGGGCTGCCTCCGACACCTGCGCCCCGCCCTCCTCAGATAGTCATTTGCCCGGACAGGCCTCCCCGCGGTCTGCAGACTTGTACTTGCGGCAGGAGTGCACGAATCCGCAGTCCTTGCCCTTTTTACAGCCGCGAGCCGACTGGAAAAAATCACACAGCCCGTCACGCTTCTTGTCACGCGCCTTGGAATCCCGCGTGTGGCTCTTCTTGCCCCCACGGTCGTCAGTCAGTCGCTTCTGCACTTCACCCAAGGATTCAGCAAACGAATACTGAAAACGGGAAGCCAACGGGACCGGGTCCCACGTCGTCACACGACCCTGCGCAAAATCATCACGCACTTGCGCGTCGAAATCATACACATCAGCCCAGGAATACTTTTCCGTCAGCGTCAGAATCCAACTGATGTACCTTCGAAACAGCGCGCGCTCCTTCACATCCGGGATCTTTTCCACCATTTCGAAGTTCTGTTCCAAGAATTGATCCTTGGACAGACGCGGAACCGCAACCGACTTCATCTCACCAGTCACAGGGTCCGCAACCTTCTTGCGTAACTTCGTGCGCTGGCCCGTTCACGCAAGGCAAAAAACTGAATTCTCACCTTTCGCTGGTTCGTAACCGCTAACTCGCGCACCCAGCCACGCGTCAACCCGCCATTTCAGCGCCTCATCCGCAGCCAAGTCCTCCGGCGACGGCTCCCCATCGCTGCACTTCATCTGCTTCAGTTTTCGCGATTTTTCTGCATCTTCCTCATCCTCCCCGAAGAGATCTTCCTCCACCTGCTCCTCTTCATCTCGTTCTCCTTCGCTCTCCGCATCCCGACGGTCCTTCCCCGCTCCGCGCGCCCCTTGAGATAACGACGCCTGCGGAACTTCGTGAACCTTGAATCCCAATTCTCCTACCAACACCTCCACGCACTGGTCCGCTGCCTCCATAATCGCTTCACAGAACGCCGGACCGCCTCTTCCTGGAGGCACCAACTTCGCGAGCGTCACCATTCCATCGTCCTCGTCCTCACCGAAATCCGCGGGCTCAAACTCGCCCCCCGAAAGCGCAAACTCCAGCATCTCTTGCGCCCCCTGCAGCTTCGCGGCTTTGTCACCGGGACATGTCTCGCACGATACCCTCGACGTCGATTATAGATCCAGCGGGATCAAAAGAAGTACCGGATCGTCTATAATTAAATTTATAGAATATGTAACAATATAGATAAAATAAATATATATAAATCAGAAAAGTTGCAACAAAAATACCATCATTTGGTTGGAATAGCTCAGTGGTAGAGCGCCCATGATCAAAGCGGGAGGTCGGTGGTTCGATTCCCCTTCCAAAATTTTCTCGATAAAAAGAAAAAAATATGTTACCGCATCACGCGATCCAACGCTGGCGCTGCCGCGCTACACCTCTTTGTTGCCGCTACACTTGCAGCCATCATCTTCGCAACCATCCGTATTTCCGAATACGCGCTCTTCAACACCTCATCCGCTCTAGCTCCGCTCGCCATAATGATAGACAAAGAATGTATGAAATTCCGCGAGAACTTTTTGAAATTGGTAGACTCGGAGCCCGAAGTTCTTGCAGAATGAAGTGTCACCGTCTGTCTTAGCAATTTCAAACTGCTGACACCGACCTTTCGCTGTCTAAGTTGGGGGACCTTTTCGCTTTCGGGGACCTTTTCGCTTTCCACCCGAAAGCGAAAAGGCACTTAGGAACCGAATGGAGTCTTCTACGTCCGATGGACTGAAGACCGACAGACACTCCGTATCTGACCGTCCATCTCAACAAAGCTCAGTCCCACAACTTAGACAACCTCACAAACTGACATTGCAGTGTCGCAGCTCCGCTGTGACACTGTCATCGCTCAAAAAGCTGAAGAGTCTCCGACTCAGCAGTTGAAGAGTCTCTGACTCCAGACCATCGACCAATCAGAAGGCAGAAAAGTCGTACTACAGAATTCAAGTCTCCGACTCGAAATTCTGTCACTAAAAAATCCGCAAAAATTCACAGTTCCTCGTCAAGCCTCGGGCTCATTTTTTGTGGGTCAGAAACTACCTCCTCCGTACTTCCCGAATAATTGAGAATTTATTTTCTCTCAATTATTCACACATTTCGAAAATCGGTTACGTTATTTCCGAAAGGAAGCCAAACTGTTTTTCGGAATCTCAGCCTCAGTAGCAACGCTCCATCACTGTGCTTCCTTTCTTTTTTACGTGAAATCTTCCGCGAGGAAATTTTCGCTCTTGAGATTCCGGAAATTTCAGTTTGTACATGTCTCACGATTCGCATGTGGCGAAGCACTGAATGAGGACAATTCTGCGCGGTAAAGCTTGGCAGAAATGTCGAGCAGGGAGGTGGCGGTGCAGACAGACGTTTCGGCGGTGCACGCGGATTTCCTTGTGCGCGAGGCAGTGGAGAAGCGGAATTGGGAGCACCCGGCTTTTAGTCCGTGTGATTGTGCACCACTTGTCAGCTTTGGTTGCCGAGGCACCTGCAGGGTTTCATGAGGCCGAAGGTGTATCCGCGGCATTTTAGCGGCATTTTGCTTGGAGCCGCGGCAGTGAAGCTGGAAGTGCTGGAGGCGGACCTGCGGGTGCTGTGCGAGGTGTGCCGGAAAGACAGGATTTTGGTGAACGCGGTGTGGCGGTTGTGGGACCCAATCTTGGCAACTACGCAGAGGCATTAACGGGTGGACGTTCCGGACGATTGACGTCTACGGGGAGTGTGCGCAGTAGATTGGTTGGTCAGCAGACTCGAAGGCAGTGTCGTTCCCGATCGGTCGGGGTGAAAATCTTGGGCTGCGAGATACTATTTTGGAAGGCGCGGACGGGGGGAGGCAAGGTCGGCCCCTGTCCTCCCAGGAGGCGCGACAGGCGTTGGATCACTACAGGTTGGTGGCCTTGTAGGGACAGAGGAGAGCGGTAGCAGCGGTGGAGAAGTTACTGGCCTTGTCGCAGCCGCACTGGGCCACGACCAAGGAGGCAATGCTGGAGGAGAGGGACAACATTCTGCTGAAGTTCGAGGTCTTGGGGCCGGCGCTGGAGGCCCTGCCGGAAGAGCTGGTGGGGCAGACCGAGGACCTCGTGGCCATAATGTTGTTCGCGCGGGCGCGAGACCGGGGGGTCAGGCTGGCCAGGACCTGGCTGGGGGTCTAGGAGCGATGGGACGCGCTGAGGACGCGAGCGGTCCAGCACCGCAGGCGGGTGCATGCATGGGCGGCAGCGGCTCAGGACGTCCAGTGCGCGACAGGGGAAGGGTCGCCGGTGACCAGCCTCAGCGGCGGACGAGGAGGAGGACCTAGGAGCCCCGGGGGATTCTCGCTGGAGCAGGTGGAGACAATCGTGGCCAGGGCGGTGGCGTAGGCGATGGCAGGGGTGCAGCAGATGACGCCGGCAGGGAAATCGCGGGGGTCTCGGGACCCAGATCTCCCGAGGGCCAAGCTGCGGGACGCGACGGAGGGCTTGCAGGGGGAGAGGGAGGCGTGGACGTGGTTGGAATGCGAGCGGGCGATCCTGGAGATCAAGGTGGCTGCTGCGCAGCTAGCAGTGGATCTGGTGCGGGCGAGGCACAATTTCGGGAGGTACCCAGCGCAGCTAGTGGAGGAGGTGGTGGAACGCTTCCCGGAATGTGCGAGGCAGCAGTGTGGGCTGAAGGAGCTCCCGGAGTGGGTGGGTGTCCGTGCCAGGCACCTTTACCGGTGCGTGGAGCTGGCGGTGAGGCAGCTGGGGCAAATGCAGCGGGCGCTGGAGGTGGCAGCGGGGGCGAAGCAGCGAGATATCAGCGACGAGTGGCTCATCAAGGTGGCACAGAGGAAGAAGGGGCACAAGGAGAAGGGGAAGAAGAGGAAGGTGTCCTTCGCGTAGGGGCAGGACAGCGAGGAGGACGAGGAGGAGCGGGAGGCAGCGCGCCAGCGATTCAAGGACCTGCGCACGGCCACGGAGGAACAGCTGGGTGCTGGAGGGGTCCCTCTTGGTCAAGGACATCCTGAAGCCACCAGGTGAGGGGGACCTTTCTTCTGTGCTCGTGCGCCCCGTTGGGGGCCCGCTCAAGGGGCTGGATGTGCGTGTCCGGAGGCCGAAGAACGAGTTTGATGAGGGGGTCGCGAGCTGGAGGTTGGACCCCAAGAAGGGCCTGGTGACGGACGAAAAGGCCAAGCACTGTAGGAGCTGGGAGGAGTGGGATGAGGGTTTCACCTGGCTGATGTGCGTGGCGCCGGCGGAGGCGAGGGACCTACTGGCGGGGTTCCAAAAGTGGATACGGGTGATGTCGGGGGAGAACGCCTGGGAGTCGCTGCGAAAATTCTACGATCACCTGGTTTCCCGCATTGCGAAGGACATATCGGTCACTTTCGAGCTGACCTCGTACATGACGCTCTGGGAATTGGGTACGCCCGCCGTGTACCTCGTACACGGCGGGCGGGGCGCGGGATTGAGGAAACCGTGGACTGGGACGACGGAGGCGCCTAAGCCGGACAATGCGGCGGAGGGGGGAGCGGGAGCCAGGGCGACGAAGGCTGGGGCCGGCAAGGGAGGCAAGGTGTGGCACGCCTGTTTTGAGCACAATTTGGCTGCGGGGTGCAAGCGAGCAAAGTGCGGATTTGACCACAAATGCAATAAGTGCGGGGCGTAGGATCACGTACACTACGACGGACACGACTGCACGGGGCAGGCGGGCGCCCAAGGGTGACGAGGCGCGGGGTAGAACCCGGGGGACGCCACTACCCTTGGGGAGCCGGAGAGTGGCGGAGGGGCCCAGAGGGCGCCAGGGGTGGCAGGCTGCGGCGAGGGCGAGACGGCGATCAGCAGCAGCCGGGAACCGGAACTGAAGGAGGAGGCGCCGGGGAGTGCAGAGAGCAGCGGGATGCGATGGTGGGCTCAGCTGGAGAACTTGCAGTACGGCGAGTGCGGGATAAACATGGGGAGCCTTGCCGGGAGGGGCAGGGTGAGGAGCAGGAAGCGTGCCCAAGAGCAGCAGGGAGGACTAACCGCCTGTAGAGAAATCGAGCTCGAGGAGGTGGCCTGCATTTAGGGAAGACATCGTGCGCAAAGCCCAAAAGGCAGTGATGCAGGGCTCGGGGACCAGCGAGGCGGAGCGCGCGCAATTTCAGCAGGAGGTGCGGAGCGTAAGAGCGCAGGCACCGCTGATGTCCGAGCGGGCGAACTTGCTGGCAGCGCCTTGCACCAACATGCCCCAGCAAGAGCTCACTAGTCCATTCTCTCACACCATCATGCCCCAGCAAGAGCTCACTACTC